>JBCJKH010012919.1:0-17586 GCA_039877255.1 Loriculus beryllinus | reverse complement strand
CCTGCTTATGGCAGGGGGGTTGGAACTGGATGATCTTAAGGTCCTTTCCAACCCTAACGATTCTATGATTCTGTGATATTATGAAGGGTAATGCAGGTTGGATGGAAGAGTATAGACCTGGAATCTGTAAGGGAACATCTTGTGTTCTGTGGTTCTTCAGTGCATCTCTGGTGAAGCAGGAGATGGGATGTGGGAGCATGAGGAGGCTGGTTGGTCCCTTGAAGGCAGCGTGACACCAGGCAGTGGTGACTGCACTGGCACAGGGGTCTTCATGCTGCCCAAACACCCGGCATGGACAATAGAAGAAAAGTGTGAATGAGCAAGTTCTCCTCTCAGTTATAATAGTTGATGCTTTGGGTAAGCACTGCGAGTGGAAGCTTTGTGTTCACCCCACTTAATACAACCCTCAGTGTCTCACCCTATATATAAGCATCTAATTGTTTTTGCTAATTCAGCTCATCTCTTGATCTCAGTGCCAGCTTGGATCACAAAGCACTTTATATGGAGTAATTGTCTTTTTACTAATTTAAATATGCTACATTGGGTTTGTTGCTCCTTTTTTTTGAGATAGACACTAAATGGAAACACACAGTCTATCTTCTTTATGTGATGCATCATTTAATATTGTTTCACTTTTTTCAGTCCTGAACTAAACTATCTAATCTTTTTGTTTCACTTAATACAGAAAGCTTTTCATCCCTTAAGATGTTTTTGTGGTGGATGCATTTCTTCCTGATGTGTTGTAAATAGAACCGAACACAATATTCAGTAAATCACATCATTGATTCTCTTACAATGAAAGCAGATGATCTGCTGGTTGCTTTGTGTATTCTGTTGCACCATTTGCATGTCCTGTAGTGAGCAATTGTGAGAACTTCTTAAGAACTACAATTAAAACATGCCATTTCTCTTTTGCCCATTATTTTACTGTTTGGTAGGAGGAAAAGCAGGTTTCCTTCACAGAGGTTTTGATAGAGAAACGTTCCATTGGTACTATCCTCAGCTCCTTGCTAAGGACTCCTTGGTTCCAATAAGGGACCCCACAATTCCATGCGTAGCTCAGCCATATGGCTCTTGGGTTTCTCCACTGCTTTACACAGTCCAACCCTACTGCTGTTGGTCTTCATTTATCATTTATTCTTAATATCTCCATTTTTTATAATGGCTGATGGGGTTTTAGCTTTGAACTGATTTCTCTCAAGTCCTTATTCAACAATTTATAAGGCTCTTATAGAGGGGGTTGAGTCCAGTGGGGAGAACTGGCTTTTCTGCAGTGGGTTTTATCTTCCACAGTGTAGCTGACCTCTTACACCACTGCAATCCATAGTTCTCTCCTAAGTTGCCTACTCCTGATACTACAGAGTTTGTTTGCCTTTGGCAACTTTTCAGTAAGATCCTTCATATCCTTTCTGATGTTATTTGGCATTTTGCTATCCACAAGTTACTTTGCTAAACTGAAACTGGTATATTTATGGCAGCTGTGGGTTTTGCTGCATCAGGGGCTCAGCATAAGGATATCTGGGGCCAGAGGTTGCAGTAGTCCCAGGGAGAGTTTTAAGTAAACTGAAGTTGCAGAATTGATGGATTCAATAATGCAATGATGATATGCACTTACTTCACACTCAAGCTGTGCTCAGCAGAAGGCTAACCACAGCCATTACTGGGGTTTGTAACTACAGAAGCAGTATAATACTTTCCAGGTATTCATATTTTGTTTGTTATGAATGCATGCTAGAGAGGTTCAGTAAAGGTTTGGTAAAGTTTATTCTTCTCCATGTTTTCATGTGCTTAAACAACAAGCAGAAAAGATCAAAGGGCAGGATTTCAAGTGAGCCCGGGAGAGGTAAATCCAAGATAATTCAATTGGTCAAGGCACAGGCATAGCAGTGCAATTTGAATATGTTGTGAAGGGCTTAATTCTCATCATTTTCCTTAAACAGCGTTGGGGGAAACTTAAATGTGCGCAAATTGGGGATTTTTCTTCATTATCATTATTATCATGCCTGCTCCTGTCAGGTGATGCGCTTACCCTTAATGTGCTGCTAGAGCCTGGAATGTTGTACACAGCCTTTTTTAGGAATTAAGGTAAACCCAAACTGTTCTGAAGTCTGGTTTATCTTATGGGGGAGGGGGGGCTGTTGAAAAAGTACAAAATCAAAACTAATTTTCTGTGCAAGTAAAAAGCATCCCTAAAGAATGTACTGTGCAGCCTTGTCTGAAGGGTCACTGTAATACTAGCATATGTGGTCATTACAAATCTATTAATGCAAAATGATGATTATATTTTTGCAAAAGGAAAATATATATATATTTTAAATAATTTTCTCTAGTTAAGAACCCCTTCTAATTATTGGAACTCAGAAAAGTTCATATTCAGATACGTGCCTTGGCTGTTGGGCCTCGACACCAGCTATGAGAGCTTGTTCTTATTATTGTTTCTTGTGTTCTCAATATAGTGATGCAGAATCTAATCAGATTAGCTGGGCAGATCCTGAGGGTATTTCTTGCCTTTCCCCTGCTCTGTGGCATTACCTCTTTGGGTTAGGTAAATTGGAAAGATATGCCTGTTTTCTTCTGAAGTATTACAGATTGTGTAGCCCTAGGCAGGTTTTGCTCCAGTTCGTTGGTTATCTCTATCATGTTTTATTCTGACAAGTTTTAGGTAAAAAAACCCAAACATATTCAAGGGTTTCTTTCACTCAGTTTTATGAAATGTGTATGTAATTTAAACTCCTTTTAAGGAGAGAAAATAGTGTGTGAGCTTAAAACCAGAAATAGTTGCAAGTTGTTTCCCTGATTTTGCTTCATGCTGTCTCGTAGCAAGTTTGCAACTAGGTTTTCTCTCAGTCCTTTGGGTGGAAGTGATTCTGTTGTCCTCTCCATCCATCATACCCCTTCAATCTCAGCAGCACAGTGCTGAAGAGAGGTTCTAAAGTAAGTTGGCAGCTTTTCCCTCTGGGTCATTGCTCAATATCACTGCAGATTCATTGCATTTTCTGCAGAGCTGTCATCTTATGGCGTTGGACAGTTACCAGGGCACTCAGTTCTGACTGGGTGTTAAAAACCCCCAACCTATCTTCAACAAGATAGAGCTTTGCTTTTTTAACAGCAATGATAATGCCTAGCATTTATGGAAATTTCCATCTGTGCAGCCTGCCACAGGCACAGTTCTGGCCTGTTACAACAATGCGCTGATGTTTAGTGAATATTAGTCCACTTTGAGAAGAAAGCTGCGGCAGTCCGTGACGCTGTTGGCCATGATTTACTTTCACATTTGTCTCCTGGCATAACTCGTGTGAAGTAAGTGCTGAGACTGAGCTGGGCATCACACTTAAGTCTGTGTCTTGATCTTCCTCCAGACACTGAGTCACTGCTCCTCTACAACAGCCACTACTGGAAAATGCTCATTCAACTTTGTGAAGGGCTCAGGGATCTCCGAGGACACCGCTCACGATACGTTCGATTTGATTTCCAAACTCTGGTGCTGTATAGCATCTTTCTATCTTTTCTGCTTGCTCAATTTACATTCCATTAGTACCTGCTGCAGGATTGTTCAAAGCACAGTGCTCCCGGGAACTGAATGCAAAAAAGTGTGCTTCTCCACATGCCTTCAAGTTGGGACCGTGACTCCTCTGGCTGTGCAGCATTGGATTTCATGATCTTGGGGTCCTTTCCAACCTTACCCCTTCTATGATTCTGTGCATCTAATAGATGCTGCAGTTAGCTGCGCTTGGGGGCTGCTTTCCTTCAAAGTGGGACAAATGATGTAAAATTTCAAAAGAAATTATATTTTTATGGCATGAAGGACAAAATATCCCCTAATGAGCGTGTTCCATTCCTTTGTGGCTCCAGTTACCTGGGGTAGATGGCTCAGCAACCCTGCATCGGTAAGTTGATACACAGGGAGATGGAGCATTTCTTTGCCCATTGCCACCCAGGCAGGAGGTTATGTGTGAAGTCAGAGCAGTCCAGGTTTTCCAAAAGGTCTCTTAAAATGTTTACAATTGTATTAAAGTTTAAAAGAAACAGAAATCAGATCCCAGCAAAGAATAACCATCACTTTGTTCCTATTACGTTAGTCTTGCACTGCTCTTTATGATGATCAGTGAGCATCCGGATCTCTGTAAGTGCTTCAGACAAACCCACGAAGCCATTGTGGTTTTGTGGTGTTTGGGCACTCCTACCTAGCAAACCTAGGTTGGATTCCCATTGCTGCTGTTTTCAGTCCGAGGACATGCCTGTCAATAGGGAGAGGTTTCTGGGTTCTTCAGTAGCAATTTAATGGACAGGTGTCTGATAAGAAGGCTGATCAATGCAATTTATTCCGCAGCATAAAACCTACAGGCCCGCTTTCATGGATAGCAATGCTAAAGCCAAATGCCTTTTCCCTGGAGGATGACAAACAAAAGGAAGTATGTCCCAAGTATCAGGAGATCTAAGAAGAGATCCAAGCGATAGTGTTACAGTACAAATGATGAAATGCACACTTGTGCGTGTTGCTCTGTAATACAGGAGGCATTCATTTAAGGGGAGCTGTTTTGCAGGATGCAGCACTGAAAACACATGTCTAATAGGTGCATTCATTTTAATATGCTCATTCATTGAGCAGGCCTGATTAATTAGTGCATGTCACCATCTGGTACTTACTGAGACTATTCATTTTTAAAATGTTGAAATTGTAGGGAATGTTGCACACCAATTAAGTTCCTTTTAATTGGATTACGTTAGTATAAAGTATTACTGGAGAAGGCCTTCATTGTGATGCAGCCAGCATGCATCTAAAGGAGACCTGCCAGCCTGAAATTACTTAGAAAGGGAAAATGCCTCAAATGTGTGTTCATCGCTATCTTTGTGCACTCAACAAAGATGATGTCAACAAAAATCCTTCTGCATTTCTGTGCAGTGAGGATATCTCAGCTGATTACTTCTTCATCTCTGCACTGCAACTCTTGAGCCTATCGTCACCTCCCTCTGACCTGGAAAGTGAAACATGCCTTTGTGTTTCTGTGTGATATCAGCTAATCAGGGCCAGACTGAGCCCTCCTGTGTGCAGTTGTGCATCTGCTGGAATGAGAAGCATTATTCTCATTTACACAGAGTGATTTGGCCTTTAAAGCCGATAAACTGTCTGTGCTGACTCAACCGTTTAGTGAATGAAGTATCACGATCTGCTGGCTGCAGCGCTGCATTAGGAACAGAACTTGTCTGTCTGTGCTTGTTCCTGTCACTGACTCACTTGGTGAATGTTAGCACTGCAGTGTTTCCATGTATAAATCCCAAATAGTTATGTTTAGCAACTCACATGAAAGGCTTTGAGATAGAGATGAAATGCACAACGTTGATAGTATGTATTTACCATTAATGCTTTCTTTAGAAGCTTAATGCAGTTTTGTATTTAACACCTGAGGTTGTTATTGTCTTGATTTTGTGGAGACTGAGTATCTTCAAGCGAGTTCTGTTATCTGAACACCTCGTTCCAGCAGAGTATGCAGCCCCGTCCCTTAGCCACTGTGTGAGCTGTCATGGAAGCAGGGAGTTAGGAAAGAAAGGAGTTAGGAAATCCTAAGAGATCTGATGTGTGACTGCCCGGATCTCTTGCTGCCCACCTTTGTGCTGGAGAGCAGGGTTAGGCTCTAGAAAGGAGCAATGTGAGGGTGGTTTCTCTTGCTGTGCTTGGGTGCATTTGCCTCACCTGCAGCGGGCTCTGCTGCCCCCTACCAAGCCGCAGCCGCTGTTAAGAGCAATGGGAGCCGCGGCCGGAACCCGTGAAGGATGCATTTTACATGTTGTTGTACCTAAAGATGTAATTTCTGTTGTCGCTCCTGATCCCTCGTGCTGTAATGCTGACTCACAATAGGGAATCTGCAGCTGGAACAGCGTTCTCGTTGAAGGCAGAGGAAAACCTCAGAAAGATCCCGTTTAGTTTCACAGCAATGAAGAAAGTGCCTGAATTTCAGAATGCAAATTACACCTTTAGACATATAATGGTCACAGTGACTTTAATCTTTTCCTGCATAGGAGCACTTCTCATTTCAAAGTATGGAAGAGGCACAAAGTGGGAATTGTTTTGGTTGTTTTCTTAAGATCCATTTCCTCCTGTTGGAAGGTGTGTGTTTCCTGCAGTACAGCTGCAGGAACTGCTCATCCTGCAGGTGCCAAACCAATTCACTGTGTCAAACATTGTGTTAGAGAGCATGGTTGTGTTTAAATCCTTTCCATTAGGTGTTGAAGAGTGAAAGACCAAAAATATCCATACATGTCTTATGGGTTTTTTTTCTCTGTACAGAATATGTCTGCCTTTACACAGACATGCCAGCGTGGGTTTTAGCTTTAACCTGAATGTGGCTGCATGTGGAACACCTGGGACATGGGATGCGTTTTTGCACAGAGCTGTGCCTGTGCCATAGTCTGAACTCCAAGAGGAGCATTGTGTGATGGTTCTGCTAAGTGTCCTGTGATTCACATTCATCTGTTGAGCTCAGTACTCATTTGGGGTAGAGGCAAATCAGTGTCTCTGAGCAAAGAAGAGTGAGCACAGCCAGTGGTAAAACACAGACGTAGTCAGAAAAGGTGTTGCAATCAAGTGCTTCCTCATCGCTACCCAACGGTATTAGAAAGGGCTCAGCCTGGAAGGCCATGGAACTGTCTGGGTTGTGAGAAGTTTCTAGAACAAGTGCAGTTTATGCCATTTTGGGAAATAATATCACCAAATTAAATCCTAAAACTCACACCCATGCACTAACCCCTCTGCTCACATTGTTTGTTCAGAGGTTGTATGTAATGGAGAAATAGCTTTTCAAAGCAAACGTTTAGTTGAGGCTCTCATTAGTGTAACTTTACTCCTTTTATGTGTTAAATAGATGAAAAGGAGCTAAGCAGAGTACAGAATTCCAGCGTGTCCACTCTCTGATTTTAGGAGAATTAGATCTTGGTGTAATTTTTCTGCTTACATTATACGAGCTTGCAAAGTGTTGAAGCAACAGATGTTGGCAGAGCTCAAAAAGAATACAAAGACATTTCAATCTGCATATATAAAACAAAGGCTAAAGTTTGGGCAGATCTCTATCTGGCAGACTTTCTATCTCTTAGGTCATAGAGAGCTTTTGGCACTGGCTTTTTGGCAAAAAGCTTTGTCTGGGAACATATTTAGTCAGCATGTGAAATATGATAGCCCTGGTACCACAAATGTGTCTGAAGATACTCTAATAGCGTTAGGCTTCAGCCCCATCTGGTGTTGGAACGGGATTGCTATATTAGTTTTCCAGCATAGGAGAGCCCTTTGCCAAAACACAGAGCAGTACGTGAGGAGACTGACAAATCCATACAAGTGCCTGGTTTACTAATGGCTTCTATTGTTTGCTGCACTGATGAAAACCAGTTGTGCCCATGGTGAATTCCAGCACAGGCATCCTGCTGCTGAGGTACTAACCACAAGCTCTAGAGAGAGCTGCCTCTTTAACTGAACAAGTTTATTAATGCCCTTTCAGTGTACCTGTGCGAGCAACAAGTAGATTTTCACCTGAAGCCCGTAAGAATAGAAACTGATTGATTTTCAGTGCCTGTGTTTACAGAAGCAGCTGTGGACATACAGAGCCTTTCACCTCACTCAAACGCCTTCAATAATTTGAGTTATGCAACAGTGAAGAAGAGACCAGACTTGTGGATTTGGCTTAGAAGGCTTAAAATCCTCAGGCATTAATTCATGAAACTTTCAAATCCTGGCTACTCCAATAACTGTAAAGCACAGCAGATTGGTGTTTGCTTTTTACTTCAGGCTGATCACTTTAGGAAATCAAAAGGTTCACTTTGAAAGAGATGTTCAGTTCTTTTTCAGTTGTTATTTCTGGAGGGCTTCGGTAGAAAAGCTGCACATGAAAAAAATCAGGGACTAAAAATCCATAGCTTTGTTTTGAGGCTATGAGAATGGTTTCTGCCACTATTGAAAGCTAAAGAAGGAGAAACAGTGACTTTCTGGGAAGGTTCCCCAGCCTTTTGATGTAACTTCTCCAGGAGGGCAGTGCAGCCCGAGTCTTCAACCCAGTACCTGTCCCGTTATTATGTGGCTCTGATGGAAAAAGTGCTGAAATGGCAGAGTTTGGAATTGCTTGAACATATTTTGTCACTTAAACTGAGCTCGTTCACATTTGAAGCTAAAACAAATGATCTTGGTTGCATTTAGAAGAGTAAACATACTCTTAATTTCCTGTCTCGTGTTCAAGTGGTTATGTTGAAAGCGATGTGCGCTAATCCTTGCTTTTATATCCTCTTCCTAGCATTTGTTTTATTGGGCAAAATTAAAGGTCAATGGTCCTGAACTAGTCAAGAGAATTATTCTCAGTTCTCAGTCGTTGCCATTTCTCTTGCTCTGCTTTCAGTAATACAGGGCTCAGCTGCCAAAGCTTTAATTCTTCTGGACAACACAAATGATATTTACAACTCTTTCTGCATTTCAGCTGCACAGCTTTGTGAACGTAGGTAAAATGAGCTAGCACGACGGCAAAAGGCTGCTTGCTTGTGCCAGGCGGTTCATAGCATAGAAAATAGAAGTGTAAGGATCAGCCTGTGTTTTCCCTGTTCTTATCCTCATTCTCTTCTGTGTTTCAGAATGATCACTGCTCAAGCCAGGAGTCACACTAAGTGAACAGAGTGGAAACATATGGGTGGAATTCTTACCATGCACTGAAGCGCACAGCAGCCAGCGTAGAGCTCTGGGAAAATGTCTGCTTGCAGCACGTTCACTGAACACGTCTGGAAACCTGGTGAATGTAAGAACTGCTTCAAGCCCAAAAGCTTGCATCAGTTACCCCCCGTGTCCGAAAAGAAAACCCTCTCGCATGCAAACCTGAAAGCCAATGCAAACCAAAGCAACAGCCAGCGTGGGAGAAATACAGGAAGCTTCCGACCGCCCGTGGCAAAGAAGCCCACGATAGCTGTGAAACCCACCATGATGGTAGTAGATGGGCAGGGTGTATGTGGCGAGATCAGCACACCGGATCATTGTGAGAATAAAGCAGTGCCTGCAGGTTGGAACCGAAACAAAGCTGTCTTGAACAAAAAACCACTGAACAATAATAATGAAGATGAAATTGAGGGTTATAGCCATGTTCCTAGGCCTTATGGCAACAACGATGGTGTAGGTAAGATACCAAATAACAATAATAATGGACTGACCGAAGTTTTGAAGGAGATTGCGGGTTTGGATAGCACACCTCAGCTAAGGGGAAGTGAAACCAACTCGAGAGAAACCTTCTTGGGGAGAATAAATAATTGTTATAAGAAGTCATTGGAAAGAAAGATCCCTCCAAGCTGCATGATGGGCGGAATGAAGGATTCACACGGTAAGCACGTTATTCTGAGTGGAAGCACTGAAGTCATAAGCAATGAAGGTGGACGTTTCTGTTACCCAGAGTTCTCCAGCGGAGATGAGAGTGAGGATGACACATTTTTTGGCAGCATGCAAGAAGAGCATGAGAGCTGGGATGAAAGTGATGAGGAGCTGCTAGCAATGGAAATTCGTATGAGGGGCCAGCCTCGCTTTGCCAATTTTAGAGCTAACACCCTGTCTCCCGTGCAGTTTGGTGTTGACAAGAAATGGAACACCGTGCCCCTCAGAAACAAGTCTCTCCAGCGGATCTGTGCGGTAGATTACGACGACAGTTACGATGAGATTTTAAATGGTTACGGGGAAGAGGCTGTGATTCTTTATGGGCAGGAGAGCATGCAGAGCATGGTATCTTCTGATTCTACATCCCCTGATTCTTCTTTGACAGAAGAGTCTCGTTCTGGAACAACCAGCAGCTCTTCACAGAAGCTCTGTAATGGAGGGCTGTCTCCAAGTACTCCTCAGGACCTCAAACTGATTGAACCCGAATATGAAAGTCTTTGTGACAGTCAGCAAGTGAAAGATGTGTCAAAAGCTCCCCGAAATGTGCCGAAAGGTCTGGAAACTCACAAGGCAGTCCTTGCACTTCGACTGGAAGAGAAGGATGGGAAAATTGCTGTGCAGACTGATAAGCAAGAGAATAAAGGTCCTTCGGATGTTGCTGGTCAAGCCGTAACTATAAATTTGGTGCCTGTGGAAGAGCAAGCTAAACCTTACAGGGTGGTCAATATGGAACAACCAGTTTGCAAGCCATATACCATAGTAGATGTATCAGCTGCCATGACCAATGAATGTAAGGAGAATCAGCCTGAAACCTCAGAAACCAAAAATGCATCCTCTAACCCAAGCTCACCAGTAACTCCAGGCACACCTATTACATCCTCTGCTGCATCGCCTGTACGAGTGAATGCTAACCTGAAAAAATCCAGTGCAATCAGGTATCAGGAAGTGTGGACTTCTAGCACTAGTCCAAGACAGAAGATACCTAAGGTGGAGTTAATTTCCAACAGCTCAGGACCTTCTGTTCCCCCCAGGAAGACAAGCCACAAGTCAGCTCCTACTTCACCAACAGCTACAAACATTTCTTCCAAAACTATCCCAGTTAAGTCTCCCAATTTATCTGAGATAAAATTCAACAGCTACAACAATGCTGGCATGCCACCTTTTCCTATTATCATTCATGATGAGCCCACCTATGCTAAGAGTTCCAAAAATGCCATTAAAGTTCCTATCGTAATCAATCCAAATGCATATGATAACCTGGCTATCTATAAAAGTTTCCTGGGGACCAGTGGGGAGCTTTCCATCAAAGATAAAACTACCAGTATAATAAGCCACACATATGAAGAAATAGAAACAGAAAGCAAAACATCTGAAGCCGTAGGAAGTAAACCCAGTGAACTGTCCCAAGCGAAGGGAGTGGCTAATAGCTCTGAATGCAGGCTGGGTTCTGTGGCTCAAAAGGTCCAAGAGTTTAATAGCTGTCTCGGTAAAAGTCAGATATCGCCACAGAGAAGCCATAGTTCTGACCACAGCTCCCCACCAAGGGTTCAGAAGACAACAACACAAGAGCCTGCGGCAAAACCAGACCTAAAGCCAGAAGCTTCTGTTGGCAGCAGCAGCGGCAGAGAGAACGCAAGCACGGTGCTTTCACAGATCGTGGCCTCTATCCAGCCCCCGCAGTCTCCTCCTGAAACACCTCAGTCTGGACCCAAGTCCTGTAGTGTGGAAGAGCTGTATTCCTTACCCCCTGATGGAGATGCTACTAAAAACACCCTGGTACGACCCAAATCTCTGTTTACATCACAGTCTGAAACAGAGTCATCCAAGACGGTGGAAAACACTGCCACTAAGATGCAGAAAGAGTCACTTTCACAGCCAGTTGTCACTCACTCCCCAAAGCCAGTGAGAGCCTCCCCGAACACCACCAGTCCCAAAACAGAGCAAGCACCGCCATTTCCTCCTCCTCGGTCCACTTCTTCACCCTACCATGCAAGTAACCTGCTGCAAAAGCATTTCAGCAACTGGAGCAAACCAAACAGCCCCACCAGGTCGACAGAGGCCGAGTCAATCCTTCATTCAGAAGGGCGACGAGCTGCTGATGCGAAACCCAAACGCTGGATATCGTTCAAGAGCTTCTTCCGCCGCAGGAAAGCTGATGATGAGGAAGACAAAGAGAAGGAACGAGAGAAAGGAAAACTGGTGGGTCTCGATGGAACTGTTATACATATGCTCCCCCCTCCTCCAGTTCAGCGTCATCACTGGTTTGCTGAGGCCAAGTCAGACTCCAGTGAGAAGCCGTCGATCGTTTTCATGTATAGATGTGAACCAGCACAAGCTGAACCGAAGGCTGAGCATCAGAACAAGAGTGGGGTGGAATCCGCTATTGCAGATGTGCTGGCGAGGGACAAAGGAGAAACACAAGAGAAGTCTGCAGAGAGCTTGGATCAGAAACCAGTGAGCCATTCATCACCACCTCAGATTCCCAAGAAAATCCCCAGGTACTGCTCATCTTTTTTAGTCACTTACTCATTGTGAGCTGCCCTGTATATACTGCTGAAAAGGGGAGAGGATAAGGAGGTTTATTACATGAAGTTTAAGTATATTTATATCAGGTAACTTAAAGCATACTTTTAAAATCTTTGAGTTACATTGGATATCAGAAGAAGTTAAGAAAAATGGGCTAGAAAGAGTAGCTGGTATTTGGAGTTTGCACTGCAGGTTCACTCATATGTCACAACAGCCGTGTTACATTGAATCAGATATATCTCCCTGAATTTCCAGTTTAAGAAAGGGCTCCTACATTATAGGGAACTAAAGACTTTCTCTGCAGAAATAGAAGGCAGCTATTGAAAAATATAACAGAAATGAAAAGGTCTGTGACACACAAAAGGTGGTGTGCTAACTTTATCTTGCATACCCAAGAACACAATAGATGCAAATTAACTTGATGCCACACTGCAACATCACTGCAGCACTCCTAAAATAAGCCATGTAAAAAAAGTAATGAGAGAAATAGATTACCTATAAAATACCTCCATCTTGCAAGGCCTTTAGTGATGAATATACTTTGTCCCCTAACTGCACTGCATTCAATAGGGCTGGTTGCTCAAGTGAAGTGTGACAGTTTTGTCTGGTGGTTTCATTGGCACACTTGAGAGGTGGCCAATGCCAGCCTCAGGAAGTTCAGCAAGGCCAAGTGCAAGGTCCTGCATCTGGGTCAGGGCAATCCCAGGCACAGCTACAGGTTGGGCAGAGAAGAGATTCAGAGCAGCCCTGAGGAGAATGACTTGGGTGTGTTGGTCAATGAGAAAGAGAGCATGAGCCAGCTTCAGTGTGTGCTTGCAGCCCAGAAAGTCAACCTTATCCTGGGCTGCATCAAAAGGAGCGTGACCAGCAGGTCAAAGGAGGTGATCCTGCCTCTCTACTCTGCTCTCTTGAGACCTCACCTGGAGTATTGTGTGCAGTTCTGGTTTCCTCAACATAAAAAGGACATGGAACTGTTGGAACAAGTCCAGAGGAGGGCCACAAGGATGATCGGGGACTGGAGCATCTCCCGTATGAAGATGGGCTAAAAAAGTTGGGGCTGTTCAGACTGGAGAAGAGAAAGTTGCATAGAGACCTCATAGCAGCCTTCCAGTATGTGAAGGGGGCCTATAAGGATGCTCTTCATTAGGGACTGTAGTGACAGGACAAGGGGTAATGGGTTCAAACTTAAACAGGGAAGTTTAGATTGGATATAAGGAAGAATTTCTTGACTGTTAGGGTGGTGAGGCTCTGGAATGGGTTGCCCAAGGAAGTTGTGAATGCTCCATCCCTGGCAGTGTTCATGGCCAGGGTGGACAGAGCCTTGTGTGACATAGTTTAGTGTGAGGTGTTCCTGCCCATGGCAGGAGGTTTGAAACTAGATGATCTTAAGGTCCTTTGCAATCCTAACTATTCTATGATTCTATGATTCTAAATATCAGACAACCATACTGAACATTTTATGACCTTCTGAGATGTGAAAATGCATGTAAGTGTTCATCACCAAGGAGACTTTATAGACAAATGTCGTGTTCAACGAAGACCAGTTCTGGAGATGTAACATATGAATTATTAATAACAGAAAAGAGGAGAATTGGTATACTTGCTCAACAGAACATGTACTGAAATTGTCAACAATTAGGCACAAGACAAGTGTCTGCATTACAACGATAGATGATTTCATGGGTCAATCCATATTACACAACAAACACGAGAGTGTCAACTCGCACAGTAGTAGTGAAAAAGGAGTGCCTAGAATTTGGCTATGCATTAAATGTACTTCCAGTCATCAAAGAATAAGAATATCTCAGAAAATAATATACTAGAACATTTGGTATGACCACAGCCCATTTCATGCCTCTAAGTGAGAAAACCTAAAAACAGGGAACCAATTATTTTTGTTCCATCGGCATTTTTCTTTTGTATCAGATCTGTCAGGCAAGATTTTTGTAAGAGTACATGGTTTAAAAAGAAGAAACAAAAATCAGAAAAAGATACTGCTTATATAAATACAGGCCTAAAGGAACGTGTCTCTAGCCTCACAGATCGACAAATTATAGCTGTTATAATGAAATACTTCAATTCTACTTCAGCTAAGATCTTAATTCATTATTTCATTTTGTCTTGCCTATACCAATGTAATAGTTTCTTTCATGGTTTCTTAGAATCCCATTTTTTTTTTAATGCAGATACCTGAAATACAATTCATATCCATCCCTGCGATAATTCTTATTCTTCAATATCATATTCAAAATAGTTTTTGCTCTTGTGATCCTGAAAATAATTGCTTCTGTAACTCACGGCTTCCTAATTTTATAAACCTATGCATAGTGTTTCATCTCGTACTTGTAGTGAAGAAGGCAGACTTTTCTATGCCTATGCTTTTCTCCGCTTCCTGGAAAGGCATCAGGACTCTATATGTATGAAGCGCTGGAGTTCACCTGTGGTACACTGGAGTTCACAACAGTTAATCTAATTGCATTATCTTAATCCATTTCATAAGATTCTATGATTCTGCCAGGGTATTTGCCAACATAGACACAGTCTAGTACTAAAACAAAGCCATACAACTCTTAAAAAGTTAAGAGCTTTATCTTGGAGTTGCAGAAACTAATATACACGAAAAATAACAAAAAGGAAGAAACTACATCTACCAGTTCAAACAAATCTAGATTATGAAAGCCATGAACCAAGATTGTGTATTATCACCATGTATTATTAAATCAGAACTACTGTTTGATATATCTGTAGATTTATTCTGCCATGCTTAGTATAACTGTAAACACGCAACCTCATTCAAGAGAGTAGTTCCAAGAGATTTCACAGTGGATATTATAATCACATTATCTCGCTCTGCACAGAATGATCGGAGATATGAACAGGAAAGTCAACTGAAACTGAGATCCAAGGTATTACAGCATATCAGTAATTCAAGCATCTATTCTTCATATATAGTGCATTTTTTTTTTTTTTATAAACCAAACATACTTCTTTAGTTCAAAGGCTGGTGCTCCCTTCATGAGTCCTAGCAATGCTCTACATGGCACAGCTGCCCTTTGCCCCTGCTCCTTCCTGAGAACAGGAAGCATGTGTTCAGGCAGCAGATACTAGTGGGTTAGAATGTGCTGGAGTGTCCTTCTTCACAAGTAAATTGAGCAAGCCCTGGAGAAGGCCCTGGATTCAAAGTGAACTGAGCTAACTATAGCACAACGGAGGAAGGTGTTCTTATACCCTCTTGAGCTACAGGCGGGTTGCAGCACAGACATCATAGGCTGGCTTTTGAAAGTACCACAAAAGCTACAAGTACTGGAAAAACATCTTGTCATTAAAATATTTTCCTTTATTATGTTTGTGCCACTGAGCAATTCATATGTTCTACATATGTTCTTCATATGTTCTAGATATGTTCTACATATGTTCATACCAATAGAGGTGAAACATAATTAACTACAGATAAAAATAAATAGCAAGGCAGTGAAAAGGTGAGGTAGTTTAAAAAAGTCCTAGCATTTCACATGAATTTAAAAGCTCTGCTCCTTTTTTACCTATAACTTTTATACTCTTCCTGTCTGGTACAGCCCTAGTAAAAAAGAAATTTCCACTAATAATTTAGGATCTTTTAAGTAAAATAGCTGACTTGAGAGAAAATATAAAGGATGTTTCATTTTTATTTGTTATTCTGCTTCTGCCTAAAAATATGTGTGAGCAACTACATGAATAATTTTTAATTTCAAAGCCCTGAAATTCACCCTGAGGACTCCTGTCGGAAAAAATCTTCAGAGTCAAAAGAAGAAAATATTAAAGCCACAGCAACACTGTGACTGTCATCTGGCCACAGCTGTTAGCTGTATTGTTAATTGCAAAGGACACACACACACAAAAAAATCTTATTAGATTTTGACAAACAGCCTAATGCAGTGCTCAGTGACTGCAGTAGATACCCCAAAACTAAGGTTCATGCTGATCAGACTGTTCTTAAAGTCTTGCCAGAGAGTATCTATTTAGAGGACAAAATTCCTTCAAAGTCAGATTAAACCACATTCAAATTAAAGATACCTGTGGGTCTTTCACCTCTTGTATGGTTAGCCGATCAAGACACATACAATTAATTCCATTTATTTCAGTGTGTGCTTCAAGAAAAGATATGTTGTAATGGGTATCTGGCACATAAGACAGTGAAAAATTACTGTCCCTGGAGGCCACTCCTATGAGAAGCAAGACGCTAACTGCCCCTTGTATCTTTGAAAAATGATGCATCCTGAGAGAAGCACATGGATGGCAAATACACATCACCCTCTCTTCGAGCCATGCCAGAAAGTCAGAGCCTAATCGTCTATATTTAAATATGCATTTTTTTAAAAGTTCATTTTACATCTGCTCTTCTTTGTAAAGAAGCAACTCCAGAAATGGATTTCTCAAAGGTTTTTAAAATTATCAGATGCTAATTTTGTTCATTTGTTAAAGCAGCCCAGATTGAAAGAAAAATCTCTTGCAAGATCTGTATCATGGAAATAATACCAGGGGAAAAGAAGGTTCTACCTGAAGAGAAATGGAAGGACAGAATTTACAAGAATGATAAATATCCAAGAGTTATGTCAAAAAACATTATTTTAAGAACAATTCGCAAGCCAAGTTCAATTGTACTGCACATATTCACAAGCCAAATTCAACTGTACTGTACTTAATATTACACTGTACTTACTCTTACTTTCCAAACTTAAAAGGATATCAGCTGAACAAGAAGACGATGTCTCAAATAAAGTAATCAAATCTAAATACTGAATATGAAATTATTTTTTCCATACTTTAATATATTACAGTAGTCTCTCACACTCAGAAAAAAAATGTTTTTCCAATAATTTTTTTATCTTCTTTCATCTTTTGTGATAGTTTACATATGAGATTTTTACATTAGCAATTTATATAACTATAATCATTTGTCATGGCAGCAATTACACAATATAATTTGCAGATATACCCGCCTTGCAACTGTTCTTTAACCACAGCATCCTGAAACTCTTGCAGAACATATCACACTAGACAAATTTGAGGGTAGAAGCAAAAGTTTCGGAGGAATTTCCCAAAAGATTTATAGTACTTTGTCTTTTTTGTTATTTAGAATCAGAAGATGCATTGTTGACATATATTAACACCACCACTGAGAATCCCTTTGAGACAGTATCACACCAGAACTAAATCTAATCCAGTTAATAAAATAGAGGCTTATAAAATAATCCAGAAGGATTTTCATACAAAGTTCTCTAAAAAAAAACCCAACAGGATGAGATTTATGTTCTTTTCCTCATTTTAAGCACTTTTTCTTTTCCTTCAAAATACAAAGTAAACTAGACATTTGCCATAAAAATGTCCACTTTGCAAATGGAGGCTTCCTCTCTACAGGACAGAAGGGTACTGCATTTAAGTAAATGCAAAGCATTAGACAAGTGACCATGCTCGTATGTTCTTTCAGTGATGCAGTTACTTTTACAGAACATTATGGCTTTGATGATTAATCCGTATCACAATGATACTCACTTTTTAATCAGAACTGAATACAAATGGACAAAACCCAAGATTCGGAAATGCATTCAAGTAAAAGGGTCTCCATTTTATTACCAATCCTTGCCACTTCATGAAGACAAAACCCTAGAGGAAATCTCATCTTAAGGGGAGATTTC
>JBCJKH010012918.1:0-10696 GCA_039877255.1 Loriculus beryllinus | reverse complement strand
TTATTGCATATTGATTCAATCGTATTCTTGCCATGCTTGCGGACTAGTTTGAAATCTGGGCTTTTTCTTCCCTTGACAAGGATAAATGTTTAATCTCAAGATTATCATCTACAGATAACTCTCAAACGCAGACATAAACACTGTAGATTTGAATCTCAAAAATATCTACCAGAAGTACAAATGTCCTCAGATATACCTCAAAAGATTGCTCTATTCATACAGAGGCACAACTTTAGCCTGGTCTTGTAGTCTACAATGCACTGTCCACTGCCCCAGATCACTCCTCAAAGTAATTCCCTATTCCTTACCTGTACATGCTTTCTCAGACTGAAAAACTGAATTTCACACTTTATATACAAAGTAATGCTAAGCACAGAAGGAAGTATGCAAAAATAGATATAAAACAAAAAGTGTTTCTAAACACTGACATGAAGTTCAAAATAAGAGTACAGGAGATGTGCATTAAGATGAAGACTTAAAAAAGCTAAAGCTCACCAGTATATTGAAAGTTAAAAGCATATATTCCTCATGCTTGCCATGATGCTACTGAAAGACCCACTAAGTGCTCACACCCAACAGTCTACAGAGTACATCCCCAAACAAAAGAACCATTTTACAGTTCAAAGAGTTTAAAGTTCAGCATCATTATGCTATACTTGAGACATATTCTGAAAATATGCTGCAGCTGACTTCAGTAGATGGCATCTCATGGTTAAACACCAATTCCTCTAGAACATGGTTATAGTATCACAAAGGAATTTAAGTTTTAAAATACTTTGGCAGTAACCAAAGGTGCATAAGTCCTTAACATGAAAACACAGCAAAGACTCATGTTACCCTTGAAGAACAGTTAAAACCATACCTTTCTTAAAAAGTTATGTTGTTCACAAGTAACACTGAATACCTTGTACAGATTTCACAATGTACTTGATGAACAGCAATGACCTGTTAGTAGGATCATTTGAGATTAGCTATAGCAAATGATTACCTTGAGTTTTAAAACACGTAGACATAAGGACTTCAGAGATGCAGAATACTTCTGCAAGGCATTTCACTTAAAGAGTTTCTCAAAATCTGTTAGTAAATCATGTACAATAAAGGATAGACATTTGTTTGTTTTAGGGAAGAGAGACTGCCTGGCAAAGAGCTAATTCAGTTACCACAGTCAAGCTGAGCTCAGGCAGGAATGGGAAGAAAACAAATGCATCAGTATAAGGTGGATATAATTTCAAAACCAAAATGGCTCACCCTACATCAAGGGATGTGGTATATGCACAGCCTTTCACAGATTAATTCCTTCCCCACATCCCATACTACACAAGGCAAGGTTTGCAAGTGTGCTGCTCTGTGGTACAGCACAAGAAATGAATTCATGGTTTTCAGTAGATTCAGCAAGACTCCTGAAGGTCCAAGAAAACTACAGCAGACATTGCCAAACAGCTTCTTTCTTGTCAAGTATAGCAACACTCAGAGCATATTCTCAAATGAGAAGCAAATCAGACAGCATGTTCCTTCTCTGTCCAGCTATTTGCTACTGCAGGTCCTGAACATTAGTCAGGAAACATCACAGGTAGCTCAAGCATGTTTATTTGCTCACAGTAGAACTAGCAGTTTGTACTTGGACAGAAGAGCACAAGGACTGATGAGAAGCACATGACTAGACAGCAACTTCAGAATCAAGGAACAGAAACATCTTCATCTCAGCAGAAAGTACAAGACTGCCTCAATAAGGATTGCAATCAATTAAGAAACAGGAGCAGTTAATTTGCCATCAGTGATAACAGCACTTGCTTGAGCAACAGAATAACAAAAAGTTCTTGCTAGATACTGTACAGCTGTATTATATATGAAATGTTTCAAATATATGTTTATCACTCTTATGACTGGATATCCTAAATCGCAGGACCTGCAAATGAATCCACATGCACCTCTTGAATTCCAAGAATAAATCAGAAACCCAATCCTATGAACTGATAGGTTTTCACATATGTATCTCTAATTTGTGGCATGGTGACAAATAAAGAGATACTGTACATTTGAAGGAGGAAGGCAAGTAAGCACAGCACCACCAGAAGCTAATTCTAAAAGACAGTATTAGAAATCCTGTTCTTTTCAAATAAGGACATACAGTCAGCCTACAAACAGGACAATAAATGATTTCATCTTCAGAGTGATTGCTTCCCACAGTGCTGAAGTTCATGAATTCAGATGATCGTTCAACTATAGACAGAAAGCATGCAGAGAAGGCTGTCAGAACCTGGCTCTGAAAGGCAAGCAAGGTGAATTGACTGATAGTGTATCTCACAGAACCGTTTCATCTGTCGTTTAGTCTCTGTGCAACCCTGCAAAATAGCAGTAGACCACCACAGGCACCAGAAGTTCTCAGGTCTTGCAACAGCTGATATAGCTACATCAAGTGTTATCAGCATTATGTCAGATGCAAGACATTAAGAGATGTCAACATCAGAGATTCACTAAGTTTAGCTGATACCCTCCAAGTTATACAAATCCTCTTCAGCATAAACCATGGAAGTAACCTGAACAAGGTGTGCCTACGTGGAAAATGACCAGATTTTGTTTACACTAACTGCAAGTTGCTGGTAGTCCTACAAGAACTTCATCAAAAGTCTGAATGTCTCTTCCGTAGTCTTGTTTCTTTAATCAGAGATGAATTCTCAGTCTTCCTGACTAAGTTTGTCTTGGCATTTAAGTCTTGTTTTCTTTCAGACTTTTCCCCCCACATTTTCCCAATTGTTGAAAGCTGAGCTGGGATTTATCAAGCATTTTGCTTTTGTCATTCCTAGATGGATCACATTCCTTCCACACAATGGATGTACCAACGTTTCCCAGTTGTTGCCTTGCTACCGAACATGTTCTGAAATGAAAAATACACAGAAAGTCAATAAGGTTTATGCACAGTATATACCACACTACTTATACCAAGAATAATAGCGATTTCCTTTATACTCCTAAGCATCAATTGTTACACCAAACTACTCAGCTGTGTAACAAGAAGAAGAAACAACTGATATTTGGAGACTGTGCATTAAGACCAGAAGCAGGAATAGGAGAAACATGGACAAGAACATGCTTATAACATGTTCATTTCTTCATCACAAACACAGCAGTTTATTTCTCTCCATGTCTAACACAAAGTGCTAGGAGGAATAAAGCTCACTAAATAAAGCAATTGGAGAATTAGGCAAAGCCCCACCACAGGAACAGCTGTATATCAAGTTGTATTATTTGGTGGAAGGGCAAAGCAATTAAGAAATGTAAAAGAGCCAGGGTTTTTTATTGTTGGATTTAAAAATTGCAAAAAACTGACACCAAGGTCAGAGAGCTATGCTATATTAAAGTGACACAAGCAACTGGATATAACAAACAGTACCTAGCCTGCTGAATTTTAAAGGGAAAAAAAATACAGCAAAGATTAAAGTCACTAGTTTTAAATCAGTCTGGTGACCTGTAAACCAGCTTTTGGCTACATAAGTCTCTACTGAGATCAGAATTACTTTCATTCTAATTTGACTAGTTAGCAGCTATTTCACTCACAGTTAAGAAATCAATTGAGTGGAAAAAACAGGAAGGCTTGCTTAGCATCTTACAATTGACTGAACCTACAGTTCTGAAGGGCATCAGGAACTGAATGCAGGTCAGTACCAGTTTTTAGGAAGTACTTTCCGTAGTTAATGAATTAAACAGAAACAATTTCCGAGTCCATTTCAGAAGATTCGGACAAAGTTTAAGAAGCTTTTAATGTGTTAAAACTAACAAGTACTAGCTTCCAACCAGCACTTAATTTAAATTATACTAGCATCTTACTTTCAAAAATGGAAACTGAGCAAATGTTTGTGTACTACTGTTACTAACAGGAGGAAACTTAGGCTAACTCAATTGACTGCAATCCCATGAACATATTCTGCACATGCAAATGCTAAGCTGTGTAACAGTTTAAGCACACAGAAGTATTTTCTCCTTGGTAGAAAAATAAACGTGTAAGCTAGCATCTTCTCAGTTACAAGTAAATTAGAGAAGCATAGGAAAACAGTGGTTTGTATATGATGCACATTTAAGATCTATCAGACTAATGGCACCAGCACCACTATAATGTATAGCCAAGCAATTTTATCAGACTCTTTTATCTCCTCCAAACCTTTCAACCAAAATCCCTGGATAGGGAACTTCTTCATCGTTCCTTTCCACAGACAAGTGATCAAACCACTAGAAAACTCGCACTGGATTCAATAGCACTGGCACAAATAGCAGTTTTCTATTATGCAATGGTGTATAACACTGAGCTTTGCTTTAACATATATTTATTCGTAGCCCATGTTGCAGTAATTATCCTGCACTGATATACACATTATAAACATCATGTACCTGTTATATACCATGATGTATGTTGAATCTGTAGTACCAACTACAAACTCTCCTGCAAAAATTTTGTTGCTTTGCTATTTTCTGCACCTCAGTATTTTAAGTGGTCACAACCAATATATACCATAGTAGATATGAATTAGAAAACTACTTAGATCTTTTCTTCAGAAGCCTTAGTACACAGAGCTAGGAACTATTTAGACACACAGCACATAAAAGCACATACCTGGTTCAGAAGGTCTGGAACATTTCAAAAGGTGGCTTCTTCAGACTTATTTGATGCTGTGTAGCTCAAAATGATTTATTCCCAAGATCCTGATAGGGTCTCTGCGCCACATGTCTTTGTCTATGCCACAAGAGGAGCGTACTCCTCCGTCTCCTCCGTGCAAATCTCCCAGCAGTACAGCTTCAACTCTACCCAAGGGCATCTTGTAGTGCACAGATGAAGAAAATATCTTTGTCCATTGTGAAAGAAGAGGTGTCCTTTGTTCCAACTGTAGCACTCATTCTAACTTTCCTCCCAAAACCAGTTTTCTGAACAAACTGTATCCAACTCAGCAAAATATCTGCATGTCCAATCATACTCCAGATTATTCCACATTAAGAAGTCCAACTGTGGCAGTATCCGTATTCCAAATAATTCAAATACCCAAAGGCAGCGAACAGTACGCTTATTCTGTTATTTTCTAGATATATTCCACAAACTTCCAGTAAGAATAGGCAGAGATGAATCAAATAGTTGTTGGCAAAAAGCTAGTGCAATAAATCCAGGTAAATGAAATGACTTAGACAGGGAACTCCAGAAATCTCACATTGTGTCAGTAGAGTAAAAGTTTGCCTGTACTAGGAAAAGTGCTACATACAGCATGTGTCATCTACAGCAGGTATCCCATGTGAAGACTAATCTGGCTGACAACAGGTGGATCTTCTTTGCAAGACGTACAGCTCAAGTATTGCAGCAAACTTGCCCAATTTATTAACAAACATATGTTGCTATGTATGGGAATGCCTTTAGGGTTGCAAAGGCATCCAAACACAGATCAGCTCTCATGCAGCCAAAGCCCAAAAGAGCAGCGAGAAATATGACTGGAAGTGCTTATAGAATACTATGGCACTGAATAAATATAGTGAGACCAAGTAAGATTACTTTGGAGTCTGAAAAGGGAGCTATAATATGAGACAGAAAGCCAACAAAGGCATCAACTAAGGATAGGATCACAATTAAGTAACAGAAGAAAGAGGGGACATAAGTAGCTGTGATTACAAAAAGAGGAAGGCCAAGGCAAGACAGTTATAATCAAGGAAAGTCATTAGAGCTAAAGAGAAGAAGATATTGAAAAAGAATTTTATTAAACACTGAAGACAAGGAGATAATGAGTTTAAGCAAAACACTAAAAGGAGGACGAAAGGAAAAAAGGAGGCAACTTAGTGAAGCTGAACTTCATAGTTGTGGCTGACCAAAGTACCAGCCAGACATGAATTAAGAGAGAGGGAGGAATTAAGTGTGACTCAAAGTACTACCTTTAAGCATTTGGCAACAACATCAGAATACTAGACAAACAGACTAAAGCACTTAAAAATCTAGGCTAAAAGTTTAACACCATTAGATATATTTTCCAAAGGTTTTACGCATTTAGTGTCCAGAAAAATATGGACTAAAAGCTCCAGCGCCACAAACAAAACAAGCAGGTGGCTTTATAAGCTTGCCTCAAACAACTCTGATAATTTAGCTGGACCTTGGTCTCCAGCAAACCTGAGTGCTGGAATCCCCACTGTCTTTCCTGAAAAGAGACTGTCAATGCATGAGCATCTCAACTCTAAGGTTTTGGGGGTTTTTTTCGCAGTTCTCCCAGTACCAGCATGCCTTGGTTCTGATCCACAGCCTCCCCTATTAATCCACTTCTGAATTTAAGAAACCAAAACTAGCCGTTGTGCAACAGCTCCGACACATATGCAGACAGAATCTTAAAGATCCAACACCTCACCCTTGATCTAGGCCATCACTAGACGAATGGTTTCCTGAAGGAAAAGGATGTCTGTGGTACCAACACAACGCAAGAGCCTTGTGATATGTGCAAGACAAGCCACTGTTCCAGGATATTTACCTTTCTGCAAGCAGGACAAAGTCCATTCTCATCAGTGCGGATACGATGCCAACAGAAACGACAGATTTGGTAGCCACAGGTGCAAGGGAAGAAGTTGATGTCATCAATTTCCAGAGGCTCCATGCAAAGGGGGCATTCCACAGGGTCTTCCTTAGCATCAGGGCTGCGAGACATCTTTGTATGTTCGCAGAGCAGCAAAAGTTTATAATAATTTAATAGACCGTGAAGGTCAGCACTTGAAGGTCTGCAAGAGGGGAGAAGAGAAAAAAAAAAAGGGGAGGAGAAAAGAATGATTAGTGTTTCTGACAATCTTTCTCTTGTACCTTCATATATTTCACTTCTTCACCGCTTTCCGTCTACCTATGCAAATTATCTACTAACATGCAAGTTACTCCCTAAGAAATTCAAGCATGTCTTCCTACTTATGAGTCACATCACCAGTACCATCTTTCATGTTACTTGTGTATCTCCCTGCCTGGATAGGCAAGCACTTCCTCAGCAGATCACTAGCCTATTTAGACTGCAAACCATACAGTTGCAGAGAAATGCTGAACAGTATACACCATGCATTGCTTACTATGGCTTTCTTGAAATCTTCTACAAATCCAAGCCAAATCCTCGAATGCAGGACTTGATGATTAAGATCAATTTATTTTTTTTGATCAGAGACTTGGAACAATGCGAGATTTGGACTAACATTTCAGTCATACATTCAGACTTCTCAGTAGGATTACAGAGCTGTCAAACAAAAGCAAGGAAGGCTTCTTACTCAGGATTCATTTCTTCGTCCATCTTATTATTTGGTTCAGAAGCTGATTTCCAAGATCAGTCTTAGGACTATACCATTAGCCTAGATTTGTCAGGTACACAGCTTTCTGTGTGCCAGAAAGCTTTCATCACATTTATGCTTTTCATCAGCATCCAGTTCACACCAAAGCCCAAATATATGCATGTGGCTCAAAAAAAAAAAAAAAAGTACAAAACAAAACCCCCCAAATCCTTAGGTTTTAACTTCAGGGTGTAGCCACAACAAGGTATTTCTGGATCAAAATTTTGGAGAGAACCAAAATTCAGTTCACCATTTTCTTCACTTATGTCTCAAACTCAGTCATTTGAGTATGCTTCTATTCTGTCAAGTTTGACAGAAGCATGCAGCACAAGAAAGTTACATTCAGACTCAAAATAAAGCACATATGGCTGTCACCAAGCTATTCAATCACTTAAAGGGTTTCCTTTTTTTCATGAGAACATGTATATAGGTAGGACAGAATTCAAGGGCAACAATGGTGGACCTCTGAGGTGGGAAAAATGGGAAGAGGAGGAGGAAGAAGCCCACTGGAAAAGGTGGGACTAGAACTGACAGTTGGATGGTCATATTATCTGTAATGAGCTACAACACTTCTTTAAAATAATTTAAAAAAAAAATCCAAAACTCTTTTTACAATTATGCCTTCCCCACAACATCAGTCACACAATCACAGTTTAATTACATACATGATCTGGCATCCCCACTACTTTCCCAGAGAGTTTTCGATTTCATTTCTAACCAAAAACTACTAGATCGTATACTATCCAATCTTTCTCCAGGCATTCAGGAGAAAGTCCAGAAACAAATTCTCACATCCACCTACTTGAAGAAGAGTGACATTTACTCTTGCACTTGAAGATGACAATGTTTTGAGATTAAATCCTTACTCAGAGGTTTCTGTATATTGTAGTGTTAGCCTTACATAGCTTTGGTTTGATACTTTAACAACCACAAACAGTCCTGTTCACAATCTTTCACACTCTAAACCATACTTACTTACACGAAGTCTATCTTGTAAAGCCTAAGGGCTTCCAGCTCAAGTTGGGACCTCCTACTTTACAAGAGTAGGACCTGCTTAGCATCAGTCTGCAATACTTGTCCCTCACCTGCACATCTCTTCAGGTACAGCAGCCAGGAGAGAACCCTGAAGAGGAACAGCATGCACCCACTCAAGCCGAGTATATAGCTTTGTCCAGAAATGGTCATATTGTAGGTAGGTTAACTTGTGTTCACAGGCTGATACCAGAAGCCTGGACCAACTGCAATTTTCACTAGTTTGGTAGGGAGTATTGCCTCTAAGCAGAAAGTACAGCTCTGGTAAACACTACCATCACTGCTCTAGAGAAAAAATGTTCCACTTGATGTTCATATAAAAGGATGAGAGAATGGATTTTAGATGCAGTAAGCATAATTTCTCTGTATGGCATGCAGCAGCAATGACACTGCCCTCTTCCTGACCTTCACAATTATTACAATAAAAAAAAACCCTACAGTAACACAGCAGCTTTTACTCCATTATCTGTGCTTTCTTTACAGTGCTGTATTTACAATCATTTTGACAGGCTCAAAACCAGGTCCTGGAACCTTAACAGTGTTTTCTCAGAGGAAACTAGCAGAATCTGATCTGACGGAAGGAAAGGATTTGTTTGGGAGCTTTGTCTTGTTTTTAAGAACACATTCCCACTGGCTGAAGAGTGGGAGGTACTGTTAAAAGGCCACAGCACATTATTTAATGACTTATTATGGAGATAACACATTTCTACAGCAACCCTTATATTTCCTGTAAACTTTCCACACTTGTACAGTAGCAAAACCACTACAATATGAAAGTGACTTTAAACCAAAGCAAGGAAAAACTGAACAGATTTTGTTCCATTTAGTTTTGGATTTGACTTTGTCACACATCTCCAAATGGATAAGAAAGCAGACAGCATATCCCCTTCGACCGTGTACTCAATCCATCGCACACTCAGCAGCTAGGCCTACTGAAACACATCTAAATAAAGCCACACTAGTACTAGTGGAGCTGTAGTTAAAAGCATGGTTTTGAAGAAACTTCAACCACCACAGTAAAACTACTGAATTATGAAGTCAGTATTTGGAATTTCTGAAATAGTGCGACATATCAGCTACCGCCTCTGGGATGTGCAAACTGCTGCATGATTAACATTTATGAGCTGTATAAGTTAACACTAAGAGTACAGCAGCTGCTACGAATAATGCCAATAGCTTGCTTCAGTCAGCAAATGGCCCGTTATTTTACAACAAGGAGAAAAGAGCAGCTGTTTGCCATGTTTCTTGAAACTAAGTAAGAGACAGTATTTATTTACTTGGGAAAAGGCCATTCAAGCATCCCATTTAGAGATTCTTCACTGAAGTGTGTCTCCATTTCAGAAGGGTTTATATACCAGGGCTTGTGTCTCAACTCTGCATCAGTACAACACTTGGGTTTTTTTTCAAACCCAGAATAACATACATAGTAAGGCATCATTAATGCACTGCCTATATAGCACTACCAAGAAACACAGAGTAATTACTCAGCTCTAAAGCTATTCCAAACAATTCAATACTAACACCATAGAAAAGTAACACAGCAATGGCAAAAAACAAAAGGCAGTATTACATGCTGTGTTTAATCTAGAGCATTTAGTCTTTGGGATCAAGTTCAAAGAGATTAAATTAATAGTATCTCAGAAGAGGAACAGGAAGAAGGTTGTGCACATGTACATACATAATACAAGCAGTCAGGCTGTGTCCATGCACTTTCCAAGACACTGACAACTGCAGTCAAACAGGGGCCTGACAACTGCACATCCTGTTTACAGGAGACTCTGCCAAAACATTCATGCACAAAGGGATGGAGCAGAGGTGGACAAAGTCCAGCAGCATCTTTTAGATGTGGTGTATTTGTAATAGGTAAAAACTAGAACACAGAAATAAAGTTTTGTGTCTTATCCTTTCCACCATACCAACTAAGAAGTTAATTTCCTAACACATACGCAGAATGAAAAGATAATTTTTCATTAACTTTTGAAAATGCTTACTTAGTGGATTTCACAGCTGTGTCTAATCAGCTTCACTGTACAATTGTTTCTTTTGATGAAATCCTCCAAATTTTGCAGTTGGAAAAAAGAGCCTACTATTTAAGGGTACTCAAATAGTAGGATCTCTCTTTCTTTCTCTACTAAACACAATTTTACTTTTAATACAGCTAGTGATTTCAGTTCATTGAAGATGGAGACGTTGTCTTTCCCTTTTTCATTAAGGTGAGCGAGTTTAGCTTCAAGCAATTTATCTTCCTTATTTAATTTTAAAAGATGCCATAAAAATGGGGGGGGGGGGGTGGTGTTCAGGGGAAACCCTAGCTTGTCATCCATTCCTTTTCAAGTGCAGATCGGAAGAG
>JBCJKH010012917.1:0-11426 GCA_039877255.1 Loriculus beryllinus | reverse complement strand
ACCTATCAAGTTTGAACGCCCAAACTTGTAGGGCAGCATTGAACCCTAGGGAAAGAAGTGCAGTTAGCTTGAGTAAGTCAAAGTGAGATGATGAAGATAAATTAGTTTATAGTTCATCCTTTAACAAACAGACTGTTAAAGCCTGTAGCATTTCTATTTGCCTATGCATATATATGGTATTTAGCTGTTCTGAATAATAGGAATGTCTTGCACAGGCTGAGCTGATGAAGATATCACCGTTACTGTCCACCTGGACTGTACAGATGGTTGAACTAGCTCCAGAATTGCTTCATTATACAGCATAGCACTCTTTTAAACCAGCACTGATTTTGTTCTGCCTCAAGGACAACAGGGAGCTGCTTCCTGATCACATAGCTCTGCACGCAGTGGAAAACGATAATCTGGACTGATGTCCCAGAACTACAAATTCCTCTGCACCTGGTCAGCAAGAGCACATGTGAACTATCCATGACAAAACAGCAGTTTTGCCTTACATGGATCAGTTTATGTCAGGAACCTGAGCTAAGAATGTTTCCTTTTTTTTGCTAATAAAAATAATCAATTTGAAAGCTGTGAACATCTTCATGGATACTCAGAATATAAAGATTATGGCACTTCACTGATAGTTGGTGAGCACAGGAAACAGAGCAGCCTGCAGTTCTCAAAAGTTATTTTCAGGGCAGTTGAGTTTTAAGCACCACTTTTAGCTCCAGATCTTGGGTGCTTCAGAGGACTACCCCCTGTGTTGCACAGCCTGATGTGACTGAATGAAGCAGCCTAATATTTATAGTTTTCTCTTTTTAGGATTGTTATTATCCCTGGATAGAAGATACTGCCAGTCCACAACCTTCCTTCGTATGGATGTATAGTAAGATGTGAAGATTTTCGAAGCTACTTTATATAATTTCCTAAAACAATTTATTTATATTCTTTTTTAATACTTGAGATTTAATACTGTATTTGGAAACATCATTTAGAAATTAGCAGTTGGATGACCTTACTGGTTTTTCTGTGCCAACACTTTTTTTTTTTCAGCGATTTCTCTCTGTAGAGGTATACTATTTGTATGGCAGGAGACCGCAGATTATTGAAAAGTGTTCCCATAGCAGATAAGATTCAATAAAAGTAAGGTTTGATATAGATCATGTTTGACTATTTAATAGGTAGGTATGACTAGTAGATTTATTCATATCTTCACCATGGAAAGCAGTCATTCTTAATTGTCTTATTTTTCAGAATTTTTGAAGTATGAGAAGCTAGGGTTTTTTTTTTCTGTATGACTCAGGGAAACTGAGAGAAGTGTCCTGATACTGATTCGAACTTTAAAATTCTTCACACCCACAGTTTATCAATCTTCATTTTATATTTTATGTTCAACCAAGGCAAACCAAAGATAGCAACAGATCAATCACGTATGATTCAGCAGTTTGGTGTAGTTGACCTTGAATTTGGTCATTTTTTACTTAAGGGAATTCCTTTCTTTATAATATCCTTGATATTCTGCTTTCTCCAGCCCATTCCCTCATCTCCCTTGTTCTGGGTGCATTTTTCTACCAAGCAGATTTTCCATGTCTCAGCCATGTCTTTGTTCCTGTTAATATGCCATTTAGATGAGGAATCATCAGGAGTTAGTCTTTGTGTTCTTTGTCAGGCTTTAGATGATTGCTCTTACAACAGGGTCATAGCTGTGTGTGAGCTGATTACCTGCACAGCTGCAATTTTGTTTCATGCTTTATTGCAAGACATAAGCACATTACTTTGTGTAGTGCTGAGTCCCTAAGTCCTCTGCTATATCTGTACCTAGTTCTTGTACATCTTTGACTCAGATGGGTATAACAACAAAATTCCTTACTGTACATCAGTAGAGGTCTCAGTCTGCCCATTGAAGGCAAGAGTTAATAGTGTTCAGCAGATATGATCAACTGACAGGGATGGCCTTCATCAAAAGAAGTCTGTTACAGGATTGAAAAAGATAATAGATGCCTATTTGAATTATCCTGGTCTGTGAAAATGATGAGTAGTCTTCTGTTGAAAATTTCACCAATGATTCAGTCAGATCCTATTTTGTCAAGCATCTCTGTCCAGAACAATACCTGATGTTGCAGTGTAATTTTTTTTGTTTCTTTTCCAAATGACACTGAATCACTATAACAGACAGGATGCTTACAAAATCAGCACATCATTTAAAATTAATATTCCCCTCAAAATCTGCCAGTACCTTTGCTCTTTCTTATGATACCAGCTTTGCCAGGTACAGTTGCTAAAATTTCCCAGAAAACAAATGTGTTGCTTCTACATCATCATCACGGTTCAGTTACTCAATACATTTTGAGAAGTAAGAATGTTATAGAATACAAAACAACAGAGAATATGGCTTTTGGATAATTCAGTGGTCAGAGCTATGACGTTCTAGCATTTGCATGAGTTATATTCATAATGCAGTTTTTAGAACTTAATACAAATTCTTAGATGGTGCTTACAATGCTATTAAAAGATGCTGGAACTATGAAATATAGAACAAGGTCACTGGCAGCCTCTAATGAGACCATCTTCTTAATACAAGTCTAATTATTTCTTGATGGAACAGTCTGTGATAATAATCACCATGCTTTTATATGGAAAAGAAAGAGAGAATGCATTGAATTAATTAGCAGTTCAGAAATGTTACAGAAACAAAATCAGCTGATTTAGATATATTTGATTTCCTGTCCACTAGACAATAGCAAACATTTTCACATGCTATTTTATGTCATTCATTACTTAAATAGCCTGATGTTATTGTTGTTGACATAGCTGTACAAGCAGAAACTCAAGAGAAAGTGCTTGATTTTTTTCTTGATATTAAGAAACATATAGGAGGAACCAAGAAAAACATTAAAGCTGATGATACGTCCTCAAGCAACTTTTTTTTGACAAAGAAGCTGAGGTTTTGAATTCTTTCTGCAGTCTAGGATTCAAACTGATTTTCAGTTGAAGCAAGAGTAAGAATGTGCTGGTAATTGTTAGCTCCATTCTATTTAATTTTTTTGTAGTTCTGTCTAACATCATGTGACTGGATACCATTACTGAAAGTCTGTCTTTCATCAAGCCTATGTGCCAAGCCACTGTTCCTTGGAGTAGATATATCTTTACTAAGGGAAAAGAGCCCAAAAATACAAATAAAACCTGTGTGAATTAGAACATGAACGGTGGTGGGTTTTTTTTCCAGGATCCTCTATGTTAGTCCTCTGATAAATCTGTCTGATTGCATGAAAAGAGTAGTTGCAATAGTTGCACTGCAACATTAGGTTTTATATTCTTCATCAAACAATTCAAATGAAGGTAGAGATAGGAATTAATTAACCAAATATTGAATATCTTGGGCCCACTATTCTTACCTGGTAATAAACTGTAATTTATAGAGTTAAAATTAAGGCATGGAAGAAAAGTTTTGCATTGCCAAAGATCTATAACATGTTGCTACTACTTCATAATTTGAAGCAGAACTCCAGGAATGTATTTTAACATTTTACTCTAAGGAAGTCTGATTTCAAGTGAGCAGAGGTTGTTACTGCTCCATTGTCGACTTGCGTTTTGAATTGTATTGCATTATTTGCATTACACTAAAACATCTTGGACTATAATAGAAAAGAATTTTCTTCTGGGAGCCTCAGGGAAGTCATATCTGTGCTCATGAGATCTGTCAAAAAACAAAATATTTAAGTAAGCCTAGTAGGTATTGGCAGCTCAAAGAAACACTTCTGACATTATACAGTGAAATATCTCAGTGAAGTATGATACATACGTGTTTTTGTTAACCATCAAATTTGCTTTCAAAACTAATAAGATGTTCCAGGAAGCATGTTAATTAGACAAGACAAGCTTTTAGGAATGCAACAAAAGCATATTTTGAGTTTTATTGGGATTTTCATAGTTCAAATAAATACATTGCTGCTGTCTTTTGGATCTCTCTACATGAGAAATAATTTTATTCAGTACATGTCAATGTACCTGGCCCTAACTTGCCAGACACTGAATGCATCATCTGAAATGCACATCTGCCTCATTATATACTTACTAAATAATCTGCTGCACATATTTAGCAGATGGACCTGCAAGTCATGGGGCTGTACATCCCAGGGTTATTCAAAAGTAGTGGTATCGTGCGAAATAATGGGAAAAGTGTCTATTTTTTCCTCTAAGATCTACTCAGAATTGCATTTTCTAATATTAGTGATAAAATCTGGTTTTACTCCTTTTATCCTCACAATTTAAAACAGTTTAGTTGTGATGGTTTATGGGTATTAGGAATGTGACAGAAGTAATTATTTTCCTGTTTACACATCACTAAGACTATCTATTAAATTACTTGTCACTGCTATGAAAATTTGTTGAAGGAAACAGCATTGAACTGGTATTTCTTAGGCCCATTTGCATGATGATGGGATTATAAAATGTAAGCAGTTGACTATCTTTGCAAAATTAATGACACATGGAAGAAAGAACTTTGTATTTCAGAGCTAGTCTGTAATATAACAATTGTTATATAAATTGAAACAAACTCATATACAAGTCCTTGTTTTAAAAATATATTGCCTCTTTCATTGACTTCTAATCCTTGTGCTGAAAATACGAACCTTTCCAAGGAGGTATATAAAGTCACTTACCTGACTCCAGCTTTGCTTTTATGTGGTCTCAAACACCTGGAAGGCAGGACCTTAGACTGTAACAGCAAACTCCTCCGTTGTACGCAAAAACAGGTCTGTGAGCCCTGTTGTGAGCTCTGCTATGTTTCAATTGCAGTAGGTTTCTCATGCCTTAAAATACTTGACAACAGGCATGCTCAGCCTTTCATCAGAAAAGGCCAAGGAGCCTCCTTGGAATGAGCTGATTGCTATACATACCTCTGTCGGTCTTGACCTAACACAAATGCATTTGCTTGTTTCATGCCTAGCTGTGTCATGGCTTGTCATCTTATCATGGCTCCTTGGGAAGGGGGTGGCTATGAGTAGTCTGCAAGCTGCTGGAGCAAGTCAACACCATTATCAACTGCTCCCAGATACCAGTGCTTTTGGGAAAGAGGGCAGCAGAGAGTGAGTCACAGGCTAATTGAAGTGGTCTGGGTGATCAACCTCCTCTTTGAGATACTTAAAACAAAAAGAGTGATTGGTCAAGTAAGTTAAAGTCAAGGGAAATCATCCCTGAAACCACCGTCCCAAACGCTGGTTGTTTTAAATGTCTTTGGCACTAATTTTGAAAATGGTTGATCTTCTAAAAGTTGCAAGTAGCAGCAGCAAGTGGCCAGTACAGTATTGCCCGTAATGATAGTGTTGTGGGTCAGGGGGAGAAGAGGTACGGCAGAAGAGTGATGAATAGAAAAGTTCACTTTTGTGAAGATGCAGTGGGTAGGAGGCCATGCTTCTGGGAATGGAGATGTGAGGCTGTGTCCCACGCACCACCTGCTGTGGCATATCTCCTCCAGTAGCCTTCACCGAAGACAGTACTCCAGCCAGCATGAGCATGACGTAACATTTCACTTCCATCATGAGCTATAGCAACTCCCCCCATTGCCTCCTCTTCTTTTAGCTTTTCTTCATCTAAACGCCCTAAGATTCATCTGCTGACTGCTATGGCCTCTCACAGTCAAAAGCTCTCCTCGCTATGATCTGGGCTGTCCTGCTCAGAAGCACAATATGCCGAAACCCCAAGGCAGCTGCTCTGTGAGTCTGCTCCCAACCTAGCAGCTATATAGCGATGGTGTGGCATTCGTTTCCCCTACTTAACTCCCCCAAGGCGAGTTCTTCGTCGTTACATCTCCGTAATTATTTCCTTCTGTGCTGTGTCAGTAGGGAGGTACATGCTGCCCCAAACAGTGCAGGAGGAGTTGTGCATTGTCTTCTGCTGCCGTATGCCTGGTGCTTGTGAAGAACCCAGAACAGGGAGAGGGAGAGCAGGAAAAAGACCCAAAGGTGTGTTCCTTCAACACCTCCTGCTTGACACTTGAGCCCTGGTTTTACGATGGTCAAGTGTCACTGGGGACCAAGTTACAGAGTGAATCAAACTCTATATTTAGGAAGAACAACTGGAAGCTATGACAGGAATTCCCTTTTACACTTCACTTCTCAGCTGAGTCCCACTCCAGGCTGGAGCAGCTCTCAGTGCCATCCCGGCTGAAAGCATCGGAGCTATTTCAGACACATTAAAAGGATCACAGTCCTCAGCTGGTAGAAGAAGGTACCTCTTTCAGCATCGAAGGGAGGTCCACATACTCACTTGACGGTTTGGAGTTTTTCTTATATAAGTAAATAAGTAAGCTAATCTTGAAGGGGTCGATTAAAAACCTTGAAGACCCTTACAAAAACTCTTAAATAACTGCTGTGAGGTGACTGCAATAGTTGTAGGTTTCTGCTTATTTTTATGTCTTGTGCAGTGTTATCAGTGTATTCAGAGCAGATTGTTACTGCTTTATAGTCTGTGGGGATCTTTAAAGATTTTAAACTGAAAGTCACTTAAATACCTAATGACTCATAAGAAGTGTAACTGCGTATTAGCTCAAATACTGTAGTATGTAGGCACATGCTTATTGTTTTCTGTATGTTTGTTTTACCTGGTTAAATATTACATGGAGGTTTAAATGGTAAGAGAGGTGTTCTGTCACTGTAAACTTAACTGTAGTGGAGACAACTGCATTTCAGAAAATGTGACCGCATGTAGTAAGTTTTTGTGTAACAGGCTGAAAGCTGCAAAGTGGGGGTTTCTCTTCTTTCTTTGTACTAGCTGGTCTCACAGTAGTGTAATTCCAGTCAAAGCCTTTTATTAAGATAATACACTGCAGTTCTGTGTCCAAAATACCCGTTGTGCTTGACGCTCTGAGTGTGGCAGGGGGAAAGGACAGCTTCCAGCTGGGGTAGGGGGAGGGCTCTTTCTGTTGTCTGTGTGCTACTGTACATCTCTTGTGTGTATTACAAAAGATGGCATTATGATGTCTCATCATATTTAAAGCAAATTGAATAAGTCAGCTTATTATCTTGCTGCAGCCCTGTCAGAAATTATTTTTAGCAGAGGGACAGAAGATACGTCCTTTGTTTTACAAAGTTTCCTTTCAAAACACTGATTTATTTCACTGTAGTAGTCCTGTATTTCACAAGTAGTCTCGTTCATGAGTACTTCACTGTGAAGCAAGGGAATTTGCAGGGCAAGTCTGGCATAAACCAGCTCCAAATTGAACTAACGTCGCTGTTGCTCTCTAAATCTGCCTCAGCATGCAGCCCATACAAGGTAAAAGGTGAGGTGTGGGGAGGCCAGAAAGACACTGGGGAATACAGTCTGCGTTTCTCTGGTTGCGTACATGCAAAATCCTGCCTTGGAAGTCAAGGTGAAGAGTGTTTTTTTCAAGTTTGCAGAGCTGATTGGAATGCCAGAAATAACTTAATGCAATCAGTGCAGCACCCTTGACTATCTCTCTGGGATGCATGGCAAAAGAATTTAGAAAAATTAACTAATCACTTCAGTAATAGATGCATCTGTAATCTAAGCTTTATTTTCCTGTGCTGATGGTCAGTATTGCTCTGGAGGGAAACTCAGGGAAGGGAGGGAAAGGGAGACAACCAGAGAAGATTGTCTATTTTTACTCAGTAGTGTGCTGTTGTCCTGATTTCTCTGGCGGTAATGAGGACAGCATGAACTGAAAGGAAAATCACCTCCTCCAGAAGCAGTCCTACACAATTGTATCATGCATCTGTCTTTAGGAACTGGTGTCTGATTGCATGCATTTTGAACGCAGACTTCTTGTGAGCCAGAGCACCTCACTGAGAAGTACTATCACTGTACTTGTTTTACAGTTGCGATTCAATGTAAGCCTTTGCCTGTTTAGCTGTAGATGGCCCAAGAAATGTATTGGATTTTTTACAGTGCACAGGCATGCAAGATGGAAAGTACATTCTAGCATGAATTTCTCCATGAAAGTGGTTAGAAAGTAGATCTGTGGTGTTAAAAAATGTTTTATGTTAATTTCCTGTGCTTTTGTTTATATTTTTCATCCTGATTAGAAAGAGGAGAAGATGATAAGAAAAATTAATTAAACTTTTCTAGTTTACAAGTCCTATCTTTCCAATAAACCAAGGGACTTTTTTTAAATTTTCTTTGGAATACAACCACAAGTTAACAGCACACTTATTTCTATGTGTAGCAGAGACTTTCAAAACGGAAAGAAGAAAGTGCAGTAAATCCTTTTGGCTTTTTGAAATCTGTGCAAATTTTGTCATGAACTTCAGTGGTCAAGATTTTTCATCCCCCAGAGTGAATTCTGAAGTTTTTAAAACTGCCACTGATTTTAAGATTGCAAACGTAAATGTAAGTATAAAACCACAACACAAAACTCACTGGAAGCATGCTGGCTTTATGTTGCACAGTGGGATTTTTTTCTCATTAATTTAGTGGAAGCAATTTGAATCCCAAGCAACTTACAAAGTTGATGTCCTCTAACTTAACGCTGTGCTGGTTTGGACAGCACTCTTCACAGCTGAAAGAGCAATCAAAGAGAGACCTCTAATGGCAGGTCATTTTTACTTTTAAGTTCTGCTCAGCATTATACACAGATCTGAAGCTGATGTGAGAATATGCAAGAGCAATTCTTCCATGCAGCTCCAGTGATGATAGGCTGATATTTATATTTCAAGCTGATATTCCAAGCTGAAGCCAACCTGCAACTCATCGATACTTTTCTCCAGTATCAACTTGACAGTTATACTCTTTGGAGTACCAAAGCCTTTGACCCACTTTTCATTTCTCTGTATATTTGTACTGTCTCTCCTACATAGTTTATTACTTTTTTTCAATATTTTCCTTGTCATCACAGGTTAATTATAGTAGCAAAAATATGCTGTGGTTTGGTGTTGTGGTCAATGTGTTCTCTAGTGAACTTTTTTTCTCACTTTTTAGTATCACTATCTTATTTTGTATTACGATGGTAAATAACCAGACTTTGATGAAGGTCCAGTTTAGTTAAAATTCTAATGCTCAATGAAGGAATAAAAGGATGAAACGATATTTCAATTAATAAGATTTCTTTTACAGTCTTTAGACTTTGGTGTCTTTCTGTTTGTTGTGGCATATTAATACTGTATTAGTTCGTATTTGTCCACTTGCATAAAACTATATGGAGAGCTCTGTTCTTTTTTATCTTGTTGCTAAAGAAAGTTGATGAATCTATATGATCTAAAACTTTGAAGAGAGGCTGCTTTGTGCCCTAGCAATTGTCAAAGAGAATTTTATAGTTTGACCATCTTGATCATTTTCAGTATGTACTGAAATTAAAGGTTTGCAAGGATGTGTGAGTCAGAAAATGGTTATGATGTTGGTGTTTATCAATGTTTTGTACAGCAAATTAGCTTTATTTAAAAGAAGTTTTAAATTGAGAATTCTAATAATTCCCACATACATACTGTGACAGAGATAATCATACGTTGTTTATGCTCAAATGCTTCCCATAATTCTTACTCATTTTACAATGCAAGGTTGCATTTTACAAATACAAGTTTTGAGAGATTCTTTATCTCCACTCATTATTGTTTTTAATGTGAAAGAGAGAGCTCCATTTGTGACTATGAAAGATTAATTGGAGAAGCTCGGGTATTCCATCTCCTTCTGATATTCAGAAGGAATATCTAAGCAACTCTGAAACTGAGATGGAAACAGGAGCTGGGCAGATGAAATGGATGCCTGTCAAGAGGCAGCATGGGTTAAGTTCTAGCCTATCTCCCTTAGCTATCAGAATGTCAGAGCCTGTAACACTTTCTCATTTTGCTTGCAGGGATAAGCCTCTGTCTTAAAAATGTCAAAACAGCCAGCGTCACATGTCAGAGCCATTCAGGTAAGAGACAGTATTTATGTTTCTAACATAATCAGATAATAAATCTCAACCTCCATTGCTTGGCAAACTGCATTTTTGCTCAGACAAAACACCACAGAAGTGCTAACTGGGGATTATTCTTTTAAAGTGAAAAGCTTAGTGGATATGAAAGCACTGAAAGAGTTTAACCTGAAGAGCATCTTATGATCTGAGCAGATAAAAAACAGGATCAGATAGGTTGGTTGATTGCTTGTTTGCATGGTCTTTCCAGTGTTAGGTTATGCCTGTTGATGGATCAGGTAAGCAAAACATGGTGATGCATCTGTATGACTGATCAGCAGCATGAGTAAAACTAATTTTTGCAACTCTCAGGTTTTCCACAGAATTAATACAATGCTGGAAAAATTATAGGTTAAAAAAGATGGCATAGAAATTGTGAAGTCTCTCACATCTGCATTCCTTTAGGAAAAAATCCACAATTGCCAATATATATTTAAACAGCATTTTATTTAAAAGCCAAAGTAAAATGAGAGAAATGTTGATATTTTCATTTTAAAAATTCTTGTCTGTCACATACCTCTTCAAATGGCTTGTGCTCATATGGATGAAGTTGGTTGTTGTACACTTGTAAAAGAAACAGCTGAAGAATTACCCAACATCTTCATGAAGTAGCATCATGAAGAATGCATTTAGCTCATACTATCATTGATTATTGTCAAAAGGCCTCCTGAACTGGAGAATTTTCATTTATTTTGTAAAATGCAATGAAATTTTACCGTGAGTTCAGGTTCCTTGAAATTATGCAAGAAACAAAATTGAATGCCTAAAGTCTGATCTGTCCTCTGTTTCCTCAAGATAATACTGACTCAATGGATTGGAATATCAAGAAGTTTAATTACGCAGTGGCTAAACAGAATACTGAAATTGTGAGGCACTGTAAAAATGCTAGTTCTGTTTATCAACATCAACTCTGCTGGAACAGGCATACAAACTTCTGTACTCTAATTGTGTTGAAATTAGCAGAAGTTTGCTGTTGATTTCACTCAGTTCAAATTTTCATCCCTCTTTTAGAATGACTATGGAAGTGTTTTCTGTTTAATGAAAAAAATGTAATCAATAGATCAAAATTATTTGCATTTTACATCTAAACTCCATAGTCACATACAAAGATTTTTTAAGGAATTAATTTGGTATACTTTTTGCTTAAACTAAAAGGCAGTTATGGTATCCTTCTTATTTTTATGATGAATTTTTGACTTCTTAATATAAAAAACCCTTCTAGTTTGTCTATTTTAAAAAATGCATTGAATTTAAGCACTAAGTTTAATATTTTAAGAACCTTTTTTTTTTTTTTTTTTTTTTTTTGCAAGGGTAATTTGATTAATGAGAAAAATTACATCACGAATTTTAAAATAAATCTATTAAATATTGTGTTAAAGGTTGCTCCAGCAGTGAGACTTGCACTGGAATTGAGTCCCATTACACTTTGAGCACTGTAAGAATCGTGACTCATAACATAACATTACTTTTACACAATCTGATTCGTATATTATGACCCTTTGCTATTATGTGCTATTATAGTAGGACCGACATACCC
>JBCJKH010012910.1:0-18074 GCA_039877255.1 Loriculus beryllinus | reverse complement strand
GGGGAGGTTTAGACTGGATATGAGGAAGAAATTCTTTACTGTGAGGGTGGTGAGGCACTGGAATGGGTTGCCCAGGGGAGTTGTGAATGCTCCATCCGTGGCTGTGTTCAAGGCCAGGTTGAACAAAGCCTTGAGTGACATGGTTTAGTGTGAGGTGTCCCTGCCTGTGGCAGTGGGGTTGGAACTGGATGATCTTAAGGTCCTTTCCAACCCTAACGATTCTATGTTTCTATGATTCTAAGCTTTGGAAGGTTCTTGGGAAGATTATTCCTCTAAGTAGATGAGAAATGGAATTTGCATGAATTTGAGCAATTTGCCAAACCAGGTTCTGGCAGAACTGGAAGCTGAAACACTTAAAGCCCTGAACTGTGTTGTCTCAGCTCTTGCATTACATTGCAGTATGCCTGGAGAGCATTTTGCTTCCTCTGGCATTAGAGTTCATATATGCTTTGTTGTCTATCTTTGACTTTGGTGCCAGCAAACAAATAGAACAGAGGTGTGATGCAAACTGTTTCTGGAGGAAAATGCAAGATTGAAAAAAAATTTAAAAAAACAACCCTAAACAACAAAACAAAACCCAAATAAAACTGTATGGGGGAGAGTACCACTTAACAAGAAGCAATGGAAATAAGTGGATGGATCAAAGAGAACATTTGGTATGAACTTGAAAGGCCAGTCAAAGAAAATACAACACTTCAGCACAAGTCATCACCTCCCCTCCGCGTGGTGTTCCAAATCTTGTTTTGTAAAAAACTACATTATGCATTTTCTTCCTCACCTAAGCAATTTTCTTCATCCTTCTTCACCTGCCATGTCTATTTTCATGAGAACCGTAGTGAATTTAGGTAAGGGCAACTGAGAAAACAAGACAGTCTCTCATGATCTTGTATGTGATTTATTCCATCTAGCCCACTTAAGGTGCTCTGTTGCACTGGAATTTTCTCGACTTTCTCTGTCTTTCTGTACATTCTAATCCATGCTGGATTAGTACCCTGAAGGTTTTAAAGTGTAGGTGTGTTAAAACCTTGTAAAAAATCATCAGCTAATGTTATTTCTTCTTTTCAGATTTATGAGGGAACGGCTCAGATTCAAAGGATGATCATAGCTCGTGAACATGTTGGCAAATTTAAGGCTTAAAGAAACGTATAAAGTGTGTCTGGTGCCACTGTAGTGTTCTGTGTTCTCGTGGAAGAGGATTTTAGTGCATTTCTAAATAGAATTAAAGAGGTTTGGATTAAAAAAAAGCACGCTTGCCTTCAGAATCTTTTTAATGTCTGTTATTAAGCACTACTTATGTTTTCCCTGTTCAGTCCCTCAGCAAAGCTGGTGTTTTCTAAACATTCTGAATTCCAAAGTGAGTGGTTGTTGGAATACCAAATGGGCAAGGAATGAGAACCTCACAATGCTTCTTCCTTGCTGTAAAATTAGATGATCAGAATGTTAGTTCTGTCGTTGCTGCATTCTAATAAATATTTTTTTAAGAGTAATGTGATTTGGTTTTGTTCATCACTTAAACAGTATTTTGGGTAAGTTGTCCAGTGTCATAAAGACATTAAAAGCAGTCCAGTTCCCACTAGGTTACAGCCCACAGCAGCTGAGCAGCCCCCCAAGCTCAGCAGGGTGAAGGCCGGCATTGCTGGTGTCTGCACTGTGTCTGCCCTTAGGATTTCAACATTCTACAGCAGTAACAATACCAGGCAGAGAGAATGTGGCCTTTGGCACTACTACACTCCTTAAGCAAGTATATGTTCAATTAGGGCAATTCAAGTGAACATGTGTAGCTTTCCTTCAGACCGTCTTATGCAATTCTGTTTATTTCAGATCAAGCATATTTAAACCTACAATTCCTTTCCATCAGTGTGTAACTGAAGAACAGCTGAGAAGAAGGAAATGTTGCAAGATGTACTTCTTTTTAACCTTGGATAGATTGTCGTGGCAGTGCTGGCAGGATGGAAATCCCCTGGACTTGTAGAAGAGATTACTTGGCATCTGGGAGGCCGTACCTGCAGTACTGCATCCAGTTCTAGGCTCCCCGCTACAGAAAAGATAGACTTAACTACAGGGAGCTCAGCACAGGGCCACAAAGATGGTTAAGGGACTGGAACATCTGTCATGCAGGGAGAGGCCAAGACTCTCCAGCCTGGATGAAAGAAGGCTGGGGTAGTCTTACGTATGCGCATAGATAGCTGATGGGATGAAACAAACGGCAGGGAGCCATGCTCTCCTCAGTAGTGCTCACGGACCTGATGAGAGGCAGTGGGCACAAATTAAAACACACAGTATTCCTCTGCAACATGAGAAAAATGTGCTTTTTTATTTTATCTATCTATCTATTTATTTATTTATTTAATTAATTAATTGTGAGAGATGTCGTACACAGGCAGAGGTGGTGGAGTCTCTATCTGGGGAGATACTCAGAGTTCACCTGGAGACAGTCCTGGACAGCCTGATGTAGCTGACCCTGCTCTGCATGTGGGTCGCACTCAGCAGTCTCAAGAGGTCCCTTCAGACTGCAACCAGCCTATGAATTCATTTGCAATTTCTCACCAACTTGTCCTTGCCTTGCCGTGGTCTTTCATCCTTCACCTGAATGCAGTGCTGGGTGGTACAAGTACCTGCAGCCACCCTGCTATCAGTTTTGCAATGCTTATTTCTCAGGTAGGCCACCTAGGAAATTAGTTCATTAAGTAAAATGATTAATAACTATAAATCACCAACTTCCTTACCTGCAGGTGCAGGTAAGGATGCAACATCCTTGTGAAGTATTTATGTGAAAATAGACCTTAATTTTGACTGTTCTGTGCAAGGCAGCAGTGCACATCTTCCTTCTTCATGGAATTGCAGGGTTCCTCCTGCCTTGCACAGCTGTCTGGGAGGACAACTGGCAGCAGCAGGTGTTGGTCATCAACACATAATCATCCTGTGCAGTTTTAATCAGGTAGCAAATGGTGGTCTTGAACTAAAGGTATCCCTGCCTTCTCTGTAGCTAAAATCTTGGGATTTGGGAACTGAGGTCACACAAGGAAACCAGACCCATGTCTAAATGGGCAGTGACACAGCAAAGCGCACAGCTGGAGTCAGTCTATGTAAATTCACCCTCTTCCCCGTGGCAAGGTGACCTTTAGCTGTGCAAAACTGCTCGTGCACACCCGAGGCCCCAGTGCGGCCCCTCCCGCGGCTTCCGGCGCCAAGCGGGACGTGGCCCAGCGGAGGCAGACCTGAACTGGCCGCCCGGCCCCTCCTCTCCTAGGTGGAAGGGCCGCCGCCCGCGGTAGGGCCACCCACCGGAAGGCGATGGCGGCTGGGCCGCACAGGTAGCTTTAGGCGCCGCTCGGCTCGGCAGGCCCCGCTGGCGGTACCTCGGGTTCCCGCCACGCCTGACGTGGTCTCGGGCCGTGACCGCAACTGCCTTCGGGCGGCCCTGGGGCAGCCAGAGCGAGGCCCTGCCACTTCCCCCCCCCCTTGCTCCGCCTCGCAACACCACATTCCTTCCGGTGCAGGCGGCCAAGATGGTGGGTATCGTTGGGCGCGCTGGCGAAAGGGCTTGGCCTGGGGCTGGTGGGTAGGTCGAGCCCTTGCCTTCGCCTCCGGGGGACGCGCAGGCTTCCAGCCGCGCTCCGCTGCGCTTCGCTTGACGGGCTGGGGGTGGCCCCAGGTGTGCTTCTCCTCCCTGCGGGGCCAGAGCGGGCCTAGCCCGGGGATGGCGGCGTGGTGACCCGGTCCGGCCCCTTGGCGGTGGAGAAGGGTTCCGCGGCTCCTGGCGGTCCAGGTTGTTCCTGGGAAAGGGCGGTTCCGCTCGCTGTCTTCGCTAGGGGGGGCGGCGGTGGCCGTAGCCCGGCTGGGAAGGGAACGTTGGGAACACGGGGGCAGCCCGTGTTCACAACAGGGACGTGTCGGTTTTTCAGTGTATTGGTGGCGGCTGAATTACACCCAGGTGCCACAGCCTGAACTGACCGCACAACCGGCGTTTTGTTGGTACTTCTTACAGGGGACACCCCAAAAGGATGTTGCGATAAAACCCGATGCCCCAAGCACGTTACTCTCGGAGAAGCACGCGGACTATATAGCTTCGTATGGAACAAAGAAAGATGATTATGTAGGTATCGACTCGCGTCAGTACAGCTGTGATGTTAATAGTCATAATACCCGCGTTTACTTGTTCACAAGCCATTTCATTCTCTCCCTGCAATCCCAACTAAAAAAGAAGGACGTCTTTGTTAATATCTCGAGGTCTGTGAAGAGTTTTGGCATGTATTGTCTGAGTATAAATTTGAAGATTATTGGTTTAGCTCTAGAATTACTCTGAGACCTGAGAAATGAGCTGCTTGTTGCATCTTCATCTACTAGAATGCACAAGGACAATCGCTACCTTTACATGTTGCTCTTTTGATGGGACAGCATGCTGAATCCCACCGCAGTACTGCCCTATGCTTCCGGGGTTTGAGAAACATTTTAACAAACAACAGTTTTATAGCCTTGGGCCATGAGGCACACACAGTATTCCAGTCCCAGCAGATGAAAGGTGTCAGTAACTGCTTGTGTCTGAAGAAAACATGCAGTTACCTTTACTGTCCCTAAGAGAACTCTAAGCACTATTGCTTATGATTGTTCTTGTGCTCAGAAAGTAGAAAACAATGTTTATGGGTGGTGCAGGTGATGTGATTGATGGAAGAGAATTAAGTATGAAATTTCATTTCCTAGTGCAACTTTAGATTGTGGTGCTTTTGGCACTTGACAGTAAGTTTCATTAAATGGTAGGTTTGTTATTTTTGAGACTAGCTGGGGTGGTAATTTGAGTGGTAGTTCGAATACCAAGGTAATAACTGAATTGGTGCTAAACCAATTGTACATGTTTAATTTGATACTGAGCGTGATACTTTGAACTGGACAATACAGGGTAGGAAGGGAATGTAGTACGTATAGATACATGCATATACATGTGCCTGTGTGTGTGCATGTGTATGTGCACAAATGTATTAATGCAGAGTATGTGTGAGGAGCTGCTATGTAGTAAGTTGTTAATGGAATGAAAGGTGGTTGACATACATTGGTTAACGTTTACAGTTTGTAGTATTTTCATTGTTCTATACTGATAATATGCTTATCTGATGAAGAACTAAAATAATGCACTACTTAGGAATACTGTATGTCGGAGTATTTGAGGATGAGTGGTGTTTACTGGGGGCTGACAGCAATGGATCTCATGGGGCAACTGCACCGAATGAATAAAGAAGAAATTCTGGAATTCATCGAATCATGTCAACATGAATGTGGTGGAATAAGTGCCAGCATAGGTCATGATCCTCATCTCCTCTATACCCTCAGTGCTGTCCAGGTAAACCTAACAGGGTAATTTTAGAAGACACCATTGCATTTACTGCTTTTGATGGTTGCAGACTGATGAACCAGGTCCTGTGGGATGCCAGTGGAAAAACTATTTCAGTTCCTTCTTAAAAAATAGAAAAAACTAGCATTTGGCTGTATTGTTTCCTACAAAATGGTCAGATTTTGGAAGGCTGTTTTTTTTAATGATAATTTAATGTATTCTTGATAATTTTGCTGCAGTTTTTTTTTTTTTAATACCTCTAGCTACAGGCTTAAGCTTTTGGTAGATGAAATTTGTATTCCATAAAATCTTTATAGTGTACATTGAGATGAAAGATAAGTATGACCAGAATAAGAGTAAAGTTTTGGATTTTTTCACGTATGCATTATTGTAGATTATTATTGATAGATATTATAATGTATTAACAATTATATAATAAATATAAATAAGTATATATCTAAACTATGTAATATGTACAATTATACATAGTGTGTTTTGATGTTAGTACTGTACATAAAAGAACTACTGTAGCACTTGGTTCTTGCTGTGTTCCTCAAATCTGCTTTTTTTGTGTATAACTTAAAAATGTCTCCTGAGTATTTGATTTATATGGTGCGTACTCTTTTCCTGAGAGAGAGTAAATCTCAACCTAATCTTTTCACTGCAATCATCTCCACTGTAGATTTAATTTCTTGCTCTCCTCTTATTTGTTTTGTTGTGGGATTTTTTTTGTTTGTTTTGCTTTTGTTCTTCTCATGAAAACTCATGTTGTGGAAAAAATACCAGAAAGGCTCAGATGTTTCTGAATTGTTGTTTCATTGCTGCATAACTTCTCTCTGATCCAGTCTTACAGAAGAAATATTTAAATGATGTTACAAGTAAATAAGACACCCTGTTTTAGGAAGAAAGTGTTGGATTTAAGGTGTTTGATTTGAAAGACTTAGGTAGGACAGAAGAATGCTGTTTTCTTGGGTTAGTGGCAAATGCTAGCATTTATTATCTGCTCTGAAGTTGGTATTTATCACCAGTTTACCTCTAGAATTACTCGAGTACCGTGAGAAGCAGGAAACTAAAGTTTCTTTAGGCTGTGTTATCTGAGCTGTTCTAAACTGACCAAATTCCCTTCACAAATTCTAATGCAATACAAGAAGGGGGTACGATCTGAGGTTGTTAAGAGATGTTTGTTCTTAGTAGATACTTGATGTTACTAGAGGATGTTTTCGTGCTAACTGAATGCGGCTCTAGATTCACAAAGTTGAGAAGTTTTAGCAAGTGCCGATGTAACACTTTTGTTCATTAAAACAGCATGTCTTAATGAACATGCATGTTCTTAGCAAACGGACATACCCAGAACGCGTAAAGACTCATGTCACACCTTCCTTTGATGACTACTAATAGTAATTTGTTCAGATTTGCTTTTTAAGGAGTGTGCTATGATTAGATATATTCTGTTGGAGTTGTATGTTCTTTTTTTTTTCATTTCCTTTAGACTTAAACTTTATCTAACAATTGAAAGATTCCAGCTCTCTCTGGGTTTTCAAAGTCATGCTTGTTGGTATTTTTCAGGCTTGGCACTATAATTCTGCTTAGTTTGAACTGTTCTTCCTATTACGCTATTTATAATAAATTCTTAATTACTCTCATTACATATTATGCAAGTTATGAGTAAAACCAGGAAGATGGCTGGGGCTCAGAAATAGTATTGCTTTGTCATGTGGATTTACAGACTCAGATCAGTGTTAGCTCAGCAAACTTTATATTCCCTATGATGTCTGTTTTTTTCCCAGAATATATCAACTGTACACTTAGTGTCTACTCATTGTTCATACTTAAGTTACTGCAGTTTGGGTCTCCTCATTATATTTGAAAGAGTGAATGTAAATAAAAATCTTATAATTTGAAACTATCCATTGCTGACAGGCTTGGACTGTAAGTGCTGTTAGTAACAAGCAGTTTAACTTACACTTGCCGTATATCCAAGTAGCAGCAGTGCTCATACTACATATCTGTAAATCTAGGATGTTATCCCATTACAAAATTAGCCATAAATTAAATCTCTGTTCTACGTAATGCTGACATAAAACAAATAAACCTGATTATGCTTTTGAGAAGTGAGCTGTGGAAGTTGGAAAGTAACAAAGCACAAAAGAGTTCAGCTTGAATTGCCTATATTTGCACTTCAGAGTTTCTTAAAAGTTTTTAGACAGGGATAGATGAACTGCAGTGAATGACATTTTACTTCAGTAAGCCTTATCAGGTAGCATTCACAGTTAAATGAAGTCTTTTATAAATCCAGGATTTTTAGTTTTTTTAAAGAAATAGGTTTTTTTAAATTTTTGCCTCTCTTTGTTACTGTGTCTTTTTTTTTTTTTTCCAGATTCTTATCTTATATGATAGTCTGCATGTTGTTGATGTAAATAAAATTATTGAATATATACAGAGCTTGCAAAAAGAAGATGGATCATTTGCTGGAGACAAATGGGGTAACTTTTAGATCTTTAAAATTTAGTGGCTTGGTTGACACGTATTAAGTCTGTGAGCTTGTTTCCTTCTGTGGTCTTTTTGCTTAGGTTTTGTATGTGAACACTTATTTCTGAGTTATGAAAAAGGAGATTTTGTGAAGTGCAGAGATATGTTTTATTCCTTTCATAAATATTCTAAACTTCAGTTTTATTCTTGCATTAAAATTGTCCAGCTCCGAAAGAAGAAAACTCTTGAACATTTGTAACTTGACAGTGCTTTGATACACCAGATAAGCTACTTCATAAGGGATACAAAATTGTGTGCTATTTAATGGCAGGCAGTTACAATCTTTATGCATGTCAGCTGTGAAAGCATCTTTCACTATATGGGAGTGAGAAAAATTGAGTCTGTACTAGTGAATTTCTCTTAATACTGATTTTGCTTCTGCACATAAATTCTTTATGAGCAAAGATGATATTTTTATGTTATCATAGATATTTAGTCCCATGGAAAATACCCCAGGGAAAGCTTACATTTTAATAAAATTGAAGTATTGAAACATACCAAATGCACAATGGATTTATGTTATTTGTGGAAAGAAGTTACAGTGCGACTGAAGGAATGTGATACCTGATGTAGGACAGAACAGCACAGGTTTGGTTTGTATTTATCAGCCTGTAAAATTGATGAAGAAGAAAAGTCTTGTATCAGTTTAACCAAAAAAATACTGTTTGTGGATGGGTTCAATTTTAAATTTTGACTTCCAAGTATTAATTGCTTGGAGTTTGTGTGAGGAGAGTTACATTGGTATGGACTTCCTGAGCAAGCATTCTGCTATAGATGTAGCCTTTCTGGTCTAGCTTCCAGATATAAGTATGCAACTTTTATCAGTCTTGCTCTAAAACCAAAAGTGGCTTCTATTTTTGCCTGGATTTAAGGCAGATGAAGTGTCATGTCTGAGTATTTTTGAGTCCACTGCTCTGTGATTATGTACACTACAGAAACTCTAAAATTCTGTAGTTATTTGTAAGTTAACCACTAGTTGAATTGATTTGGATATATATCTGACTGTACACCAGCTCATTATAAAGTGTTTGCTTTTATGTGCAGTAAACAAAACAGTTTTAATGTGCACTTTCTAAGTTAGTGAGGAATAATTCATGGGCTGGAGAAGGAAATAGTACAAGAGTAGGTTTTGGCTGATTTTTGTTCTGTGTGTAAGACCTAGTACTTGAACATACTGTTCCATGCTTTTAGTAGTGATTTAAATGTATTTTTGTTGTTGTTAATAAAAATACTCTTATTTCATTCCCTCCCCCCCCATTCTAGGAGAAATTGATACGAGGTTTTCCTTCTGTGCTGCAGCAACTCTTGCACTTCTGGTAAGTCCTAAATCATTATGTGCACAAGTTCAAAATCTTGTGTTTGGTACTGCTGAAGTTTCTGGACATAAGGAGCTTGGTAGTATATAAAATGCATTAGTTGCTTTTCTGACTTGCAGGGAAGGCTGGATGCTATCGATGTGGGAAAAGCAGTAGAATTTGTTTTGTCCTGTATGAACTTTGATGGAGGATTTGGTTGTAGACCAGGTTCCGAATCGCATGCAGGACAGGTGAGTTTTGCTTCATATGGAAATGTTTTAAAATTGCAAGCATCACATACTGCCTTAAGTGTTTCTTTACAGTGTCTGTCAAGGATGTCAACTGATAAACCTTTCTTGTTTCCAAAATGCCTGGTTCTAGTACCTTAGTTAAAATAAATGGGCAAATAGCTGGATAAGTCTGAGAGATTTGGGACATTACTCTGTGTGTGTGGGATGAATATCATAAGGGAACAACTGCATTTCAGTCTTCACATTGTGATGTTGAAATAGTTAGCACAATGATTTTGTAGAGAATTTGAAATTGGTATTGATAGAGATGTTGTACACTGTGCCACAAATGATGAAACATAAAGGTCAATTGTTGTGTATTATGTTTGACACGTATCAGCTGCTGAACTCAAATAAAAATGAGATGTGAACCTTCTCAAGGGGAGAAGAAAAAATAAACTCAAAACAGCTGGTATAGGGTTGCTTATATGGTCTAGATGGCTGGACTGTGTTCTACTGTTCAAGGAAGTCAGGTGAAGTAGCTGAACACACTCTCTTTGCAGCTGGCATTTCCAGGAAGGATTAGATCTGTTGTACATATTCACATATTCCTTGAAGTGCTGTAAAGCGCAACTCCTTTGCCTGCACAGTAGTTCAAAAGTTTTCTGGAAATATAACATTTACTTTTTTACTGTTCTCAGATAGGCACATTCCTGTTGATGTGTGCTTTTGTTGTTGTTTTTCATTGTTGTCATTTTGGGTGTGTGTTTTAATTAGGAAAAAGTGATTATGAGTGGTCTTCTGTTGAGGTTTTGGTTTCTTGCGGTTTGTGCTTTGGCTGCTTTCCTAGTGACTGCATGAAAGGTGACCAGAGTATCATAGAATAGTTAGGATCGGGAAGGACCTTAAGATCATCCAGTTCCCACCCCCTGCCATGGGCAGGGACACCTCACACTAAACCATGTCACCTAAGGCTCTGTCCAACCTGGTCTTGAACACCTCCAGGGCTGGAGCATTCACAACTTCCTTGTATGCTGTTGCACTGTAAATGTTATTTCGCAGAGAAAAGTAAATACGGATTAATCAATGCACATATGTTACATGGCGTATTGGCAGCAAGCCTGACATGGCTAGATATATGTAGGATTGCCAGGATAGTTAAAGGTCAGGGTTAACCTGTTTCTAGAGAACATGGTTGGTCTTTAGTTTGCTGTCCACAAGCTGCTGGGTAAAAGGCACATACAGGAATAAACCACATGCTGGATGCAGAATTTTCATATAGGGCATATCCCACCTGCAGAAATTGGTTTGGCTTCTCTGGCTTCAGAGTCCGTTATCTTAAAATAAAACTGTAGGGCTCTGCTTGATTTTTTTAGAATTTTTCTCCAAATGCATTAAGTTCTTGTATTAGTAAAATCTTACTGTTCTGTAATTACTGGTAGTAATAGCTGGTAGTTTTATACAATGCAACTCTATCAATAACATACTTTTCTAATGTAAAAGTAAAACCAAAAGTTAAAATGTGTGCTTATTTTGTATTGTTTGCATGACTGTACTCCTGCTTTGAGATCTTCCTGCATTTAGTCTGCTAACTATAGTCTTTAAATACACAACCAATTTATGTCTGTAATTTTAGATCTATTGTTGCACAGGATTCCTGGCTATAACAGAGCAGTTGCATCAAATAAATGTTGACTTGCTGGGTTGGTGGCTTTGTGAACGTCAGTTACCTTCCGGGGGTCTCAACGGACGACCAGAGAAGGTATTAGGTGGCTTTTTTTCTTTGCTCAAACTTTAGTAGAGGTTATTTTTTATAAAGTGAGGTACTTCTGGAAAACCTCATGACTTCTATGAAATATTTAATAAACTTTTCAAAGAAGTCAAGACTTCATTTTGACTCTTAATTTTGTCACTAGCATCTGTCGTGCAATCCTTAGTTATGCTTAGTCTGAGTACTCAGGTTAGGAAGGTACACATATGAAAGTATGTCTTGCTGAGTACTTTAACCAGAATCCTGCTAAATCAGGGCTTTAATATTTTCTGACATCAGGAATGATCTCTTCTCTAGAATTTGAGCAAAAATTACTGTTTTACTGTATGTAGATCCTGGGTATAATAGTGTTCCTCATCACACTAGGGAATTATGTGACCTTGAATAATCTCAACTGGTAAATAGATAACCAATTAAAAATGCTTCCACTGCTCCGTCCAACCGCTTCCCCTTCCATCGCCTTACCCCCTCGCCGTGGAAAAAAAAACCACAACAACACAACCAAAAAGTAATTGATACGAAGTTCTTTGTACTTCCTACTCCTGAAAAAGGGGCTGTGGATTTTTAGCCTTTCCCACAGAAGGTGAAGAACACTTCAAAATCACATTCTCGTGGTTTTGCTTCCTGAAGAAGAGGTTTGAGAAAGAGACTTTCCCTTCCTGAAAAAGGGAAGTCCTCTGAAAAGAAAGTGCATCCAAGAGCTTTCTTGTCTTTTACTCCGAGTAAGCTCTTCAAGCGTTGCTTCTCTGCAACAGTATTGTGACAGCACACTTAGTAATTTGCAGAATCGCCAATAAAATTTGCAGTGTCATGTTTAAAACAAAATCAAATAATAATCTGCTTCTCTGCTTGCCAGTTACCTGATGTATGTTACTCGTGGTGGGTGCTAGCATCTTTGAAGATGATTGGTAGATTACATTGGATTGACAGAGAGAAGCTGCGCTGCTTTATTTTGGCTTGCCAGGATGAGGAGACAGGAGGATTTGCTGACAGACCAGGAGATATGGTAAATAACCCCTTACTATGTAAGACACTTAACTGAAAATTCCACTGGGAAGGTAAATTTTCTCATTTGAGTGTAACTCAACTTGTGATCCAGGTGTAAACATTCTGCAGAGCCTGCAGTTTGCTTGGAGGAAAGATTAGGGTAGATTTGCTTTTGAAGGCTTGCTTGGGCAGCACTTATTTTATATCGCACCTGCACTGTGATATTTGCCCTTCCTTACAAATTCTGGCTTGGTTCTCCTAACACATACCACGCAAATTGTTTCTCACAAGATCTCTTGGAAGATCTCTGTAAAAGTACTGTGTCTGGTGTTTTGTTGTTTTTTTGTGGGTTTTTTTTTTGTATGTTTGGTTTGGTTTGTTGGTTTTTTTGGTGGGTTTTTTTGTGTTGTTGGTTTTTGGGTTTTGTTTTTTTTTTGTTTGCTTTTTGGCAGGGGGCATAAGTGAGGGTTTTAGGAGTTTGGTTTGTTTTGTAAAACGATATGCACGAGTGCAGTGCAGGTGAAGTAGTCTTCAACTCTTCATGGTTTTGCCTGATCTAAATGAGCTGTAAGCTTTTATTGAGAATCCTTATACGTTAACATTTGTTCTGTGCCAGCCCAGCAACTGGCTCTCACTGACATTTGTCTGTACAAAGAGGGAGGAATAAGTTTTTGTGATAACATTATGAAGAGCATGTTGGTACAGATTTTCTGCTTGTTTGTGAGAGTGATTATTGTTTAGCTGGTCTGTGCTCTCTGGTTTCAAGAAGAAATAACAGAGATTGCCCAGGTAAAATGGCAAATAAAGCCATATTCCTTATCTTTCAAGGATGCTGGACAGATAAAATTAAAAGTATTTTGAGACTTTAGTGCAGTTCCTATAAAGCACTTGGCTGCTTATTTGTCAAAGGTCACAAAGGGGACCTCATTTTGTTGCTTGTTTTATTGCAGCTGACCCTGTGTTCAGGTCTTCACATATGCCTTAAAAATGGAAGTAACTTTCTGTTTCTTTGCAAGTTGATACATTATTCCCACTTGGGGGAGGAGGAGAAATCTCCTTATTCTGGTCTGTCATTTGACAAGTATTTTGGTGTTCTTAAAATTGGAAGGCTTTTATATTTTGAAAGAGCTCACAGAAAAACTTTTTCCGTTTTCAGAATTCTCCCTGAAAAGTGTGACACTTAAAATCTTTATGCTTTTCTGGCTTCAAGATTAAATTTCAGCTATTGAACTATTTTTGTCTTGCTAGAAGAGCAACTTTGCAGAGCCTTTCCTCCATATCTAATGCAGGCACCATTGGGAGAGTTTTTGTGTGTTACGTTAGTGGTCATTTCATATTATTTTTACCTGCTATCCATTGTTGAAGTGGGTGCTGCCATAGAAGTGTTGACATCTACAGGTTTTTGCTTCATTCCTGTAAAAACTCATTCCTAACAGACCTTGTTTTGGAGGCTTGTGGGGTGTTGTGCGGATGGTTTGTTTGAGGATGTTTGTTTTGGTTAGGATGGGGGTGTTTGTTTATTTGGGGGGGTTAGTGTGGTGGGGGTTTTGGTTTGTTGTTGGGCTTTTTTGTTTGGTGGTTTTTTGGGTTTGTTTTTAATTAGTTCTAGGTTCCAGTCTTGATTTAATGTTGTGATTGTACTTCAGGTTTTGAACCACTTCACAAAAGACAGCTCTGTCATTTTTTTTTTTTTAAAGTTCCAAGCAGCTAATTCTCAATAACTTAACTTCAGTAATTGTGCTTATTAGCTCTTGGTTGTCATTCAGCAGGTGTTTTCTTGTTACTTGCTTTAAAGATTGCAGAAAGGAGCAGGTGGCAGTAGATGTATCTTCTAGGAATTTCGGTTTCCCTGAACACACATATTATTCATCAACAGATTGAATCTGTAACTTCACTTGCACACTTCCCATTGAGGACCATCTCCCCTTTTGGGCCTGTCCATCTGTCTTGCCATTCTTAAAGTGTACTGTTCATTGTTATTATTTTGCTGCTTATTTATTTTACCCCTCCTCTATGGCTATATACTCAGTTCTGGGAAGGAGCAAGTATATATCAATCTAAGCTTTGACTGTACCAATAACGTGGTTGCCAAACCATTGAGGACCAAGACTTGCTGTGGTAGTGTAGTTTGAATCTTCTAGGCTGTGATCAATGGTTGAGGATCCTGTATATGGCTGCAGCATGGTAATTTGGCTTAGTAATTTGCAGTGAGATCCAGAAGTTCCACTAAAACAAACAGGATGTATTCTGCACCAGACAGCACAGGGACTTTTAGATAGGTTTTTGTAGAACGGTTGATTAACTCCATTGACAGGATGCTTGTAATGAGACTTCATAATCTGCTGCAGTTATGTGGTGCTAAGTGCTTTTAGGGGAGTTTCATACAGTGAAGGAATACTTGGATACCAAATCACTGCTCCTGTCTCTTCTGGGTTTTTTCTTATATTTTTTCCTTTCAGTTTTCTTTCACAGTAGGTTGCTTCTCCACTCTGAAGATTTTACAGCACAGCTATGTATTCAAAGACCACTAAAGAGCCAAAGACCATTATAAGGTTGCTGAAGAGCAAATGGGGAATTTATGGAAGTGATACTTAAGATGATCAAACTTACTTTTAAAATCTCTTCTTTGCTTCTGCTACCCTGTGACATTTAATGGTAATGGAGGCAAACGAGTGCTTCCTGCCAAATTCAGAGTTGAAAATTTTCTTAAGAGACAATTGGCAAGCATCTCTTGAGTAAATCATAGTATTGTAAATACATGCTGTGGGACCTGTGTTGCCTGTCTCCTTCAGCCATGGGGTTTTTCAGTGTCTTCCAAGCAAACAGAAGCTTCATTCCGTACAGATGAAAAGCTTGTATGAATGAACATTTGGACATGAACATGTTTGGAAACAGACACAAACTCTTTCTCTTTTTTCTCCAGGTGGATCCTTTTCACACCCTATTTGGAATTGCTGGACTATCTTTATTAGGAGAAGAACAAATCAAGGCAGTCAATCCTGTCTTTTGTATGCCAGAAGATGTCCTTCAAAGAATAAATGTGCAGCCTGAGCTTCTGAGCTAAGCTTCATAGAGACAAAAGGTTGACATGCCCACTTGCTTTGGTTTTACTGATTTAAGGAATCTCATCTCTGAAACTGTTAGCATATTCTTCTTTGAGATTTTTACGTTGCAAAAGTAAAGCAATAGCTTTACTGTTGGCTTTGTCACTTCATAAACTGTAACAGAACAGGCTCCTTCTAATAATCTGAGTGTAAAATGTTCTTTGGTTGTATATAAGAGAGGTAGAAACACTTCCAGTGTGTATCTAAATACATGGTGGGCTTTTTTTTTTTTTTAATGTTGAAGTCAAAGCAATAGCATGAATGTTTAAGTTTTGTGATATCAATCATGCTCACATCTGTCCTTCAACAAGCATGTTTTGATGGCAGATCACACAAAGCGCTTTAAAAGAGTATGGAAAAAAAACCCAACCAAACCAACCTGCGAACAAAACCCTAGTTAAGCCATGCACTTCCTGCTGTGCACTTGTGTATGTAATTGTTCCTGTTCACATTTACCATCACTTTTATATACCGAGAAGCAAGTTTTTTCTTCTGATAGTAATTGATTCCAGTGATAACAAAAATTGGTGTTCCATTAAGCATATAAATGTCTTCACTTATTGGTGAGTCCCTTAGGTAAAATTTCTCTGATATTTGACATAGAGCATACCTTGAGTATCTGTAGTGAAATTTGCTAACATTAAGCATTCTAGAGAAGGTCTGTAGGACAGTAACTCCTAACTGAATATAGAGTTGATGCTACGTTTGTTGCTGAGTTGAAATCCTGTTTTTGTAGCTTTTAAGACTGTAATTGCCAGCACTTGATTATGGTGTAATGAGAATAAAACTAGGCATGGAAAATACTTGTTCTCTGAAGGATTAAGTCCTCTTTGCCTTCATAGAAGCCCTAAAATTGCCTTTAATTTACATTCCTCACACCCTGGCTAAAAGTCAAATTCATAATAAAAGGTAATTGTAAAGGGGAGAAAGTCTTTGCTACACTCTGTACTTAAGAAGGTCTGCATTTGTTTCAGATGCTTCTAAAAGCCATCTGGTTAGTTTTATCCAGCCTGTTCATGTTAGTAGAGTGTAAGGTATAACTGGACTTTTTCGTAGACCTTTACTTGTAGAGAATTTCAAAGAGAGAATGTGCATATGAATGCCTAAGTATTTCTAATAGCTGTTTTAAGCTTTCTCTACAGGCTGTTTTAGATAAGGTAAGAACCCTGCTCTTCTGAAACTGTCCAGTTGCCTGATGGTTTAATTTCCTTCTCGAGATTTGAAAGAAAGTTACAGTAGGCTTTGTGGTGAGCGTGAAGAAGCAAGAACACTTATAAGGTTTTATCCAACTATAAGGTGTAACAGAAAATTTTAAGTTATTTTTTTTCTTATTCCAGGTTACTTTTGCAAGTGCCACTTCTTTTCATCTAAGGAAACATTGTTCAGTACATAGGAATTTGCCATTTTTCCACATTGTGTAGACAGAATAGAACAATCTTCAGAATTTCTAGTCTAGTATAGATTGAGACACGCTGAGAATTAGTATGTGGGTGGTACTGCATGACAGTGTAGAGCATTTAACTGTAGGTTGAAATCCTGTTAATGTATTGGAGTTTTTTTCTGAAGGAGGTCTGGTTAACTTCATTTCCTAAGTCAGCTGTTACTTGTAAAGATCTTGAAGGATTATAGGTTAAAAAAGAGGTGAGTATGTGCACAAACTGACTTCTTAAGAATATTCTTCCATTCTTTATATCAGTCATTTAAAATACAGTATTTGCAGAAGTCATCACAATTTTTCTTATGCGAAGAAAGTCTTGTTTTCTGTTAAATGTCCAGTGAAAAAATCAATTCCCCAGTGTGTCTGTGTTATGTCTAATGTCATTTTGGTGCGAAATCCATTGTTACTGTCTACCTCTATTTTGTTGAAAGTACTAATAAGATTTTTCTTTTCTGAGCTTATGTAGTTAACTTTGCAGTAATTAATTAGCTGTTCTCAGTCTTTGGTTACTGGTCCTTTATTAAAGGCTTTCAGGAATACATACTTTCATAACCTTTTTTTTTTTTTCCCATGGAAATATTCATATGGAAAGATCACAGCATTATATTAGTACTTGATTTTAAGTACTGTAACGTAGCCAGTATTCCCAGCAATAAATATTGCAAGATACTGTATGAGAATTTGTGAGAGAATAGTGAATAATCTGGGTACATAAAATTGTGTGTCTGTAGATATGCTTATTCAAAGAAAATGAGGAGGGAAGAGGGATCAACAGCCATTCTGTTGCCTTCAAGAACATGGTTCAAGTCCAGAGGTATGTGCTTTATTCCAAAGATGATTTTTCTCAGTTTCTTTAAGGCAACTTGGTTAAGACAATTCAGCCTTGTGATCTGTAACCATACGGAAGGAAGGAAGGTAGAAAATGGACTTTGCTTTTGTTTCTGACTTTCTTGTCATATGCTTGGACTTCTGTCAGAGAAACAGGAAAAAGGTCTAACACCAGCTGCAGGAGTCCTGAATGCACTCTGAATTGATGGAAAGGTGTCGTGGTTTAAGCCTAGCTGGCAACCCAGAACCATGCAGTGCTCGCTCATTCTTTCCTTTCCTCCCCTCGCTCCGAGAGGGATGGGGAGAAGAATCAAGAGAATGTAATTCCCATGGGTTGAGATAGGAACAGTCCAGTAACTAAGGTATAACACAAATCACTGCTGCTACCACCAATGATAATAATGATAAGGGAAATAACAAGCGAAGAGAATACAACCGCTCACCACCCACCAACCAATACTCAGCACGACCCAAGCAGTGATCTAACCCTTCTGGGTAACTGCCCCCAGTTTATATAGTGGGCATGATGTGCTGTGGTATGGAATACCTCTTTGGTCAGTTTGGGT
>JBCJKH010012909.1:0-60011 GCA_039877255.1 Loriculus beryllinus | reverse complement strand
AGGAAAGATTGATATGAGAGGATGTGTGGTGTCTGTGATCCTGCCTTAAGGCAAGATGATGGTCTAGTGTATCTCAGCCAGGACCACCAGACAGGTGAGGCTGTCTGTACTACCTCCAATTTTCACTTATGTTGAGCTTGCTGTATCCAGCAGGTTGGGTTCTCCAGCTCACATTTTCACTTGTTGCCTCTATTTTAACTGCTGGGCACCTTCCTGAGAACACTTCTGTGTACTAGCTATTTACGGTTTCACCCCAAATGGGAGCTTTTAACTCAGCTTCTGAGGCTGAATAATTAGCAAAAAAAACCCCCACAGAAAACCCCAAAAAAACCCTGTATTTCACTACGTGGTTCAAAAATCAAGGAAGCAGAAGGCCTCTAACATTCAAATATTAGAGTGTACAGTAGGAATTACTGACAAACTGAGGTTCGCAGTGTCTGTAAAGCAGGTAAGGCTCCTGAATATGTAGGAAACAATAATGGAGACAAGTTGCAGTAAGTGGAAAGTAGTAGTTAAAAGTAATCCCTTGAAGTAAGTGTGTTTATGGTGGTGTAAGGCAGGTCTGGCTGAGGGGAAAAACAAGCTCAAAGAAAGTTGACTCATGTTACAGTATCGTAAGATCAGCTTCAGCCCCAATAGACTTAAGCTTCTCACACTGTTTTTGATTAAACTCTTGTCACATGTAATATTGATTTCAACTGAATTATTTCTGTTCACACTGTGTGAAGGAGGTGGTCTGTCCTTATGAGTGTAGAAGGTCTGTGTGTCCTTCAGAAAACATATAGAAAGTAACCTGCCCTTCCAGCATTGATTATTGTTTCAATACATGCAGGAACAGGAAAGCATTATGCATGTGCATTTCCCAATGGCTAGTTTCAGCACTAAAGGGAGAAGTAACATTTGCATTGCTTAAAGAACTGATTGAGATTCTAAAAACAGATTGGAAACTTAATGGTAAGAAACGCACAGCTTGAAAGTCTTTACTTTTTGGCATGAAAGTGTGGACCAGATTGACACAATCTGTGACGTAGTTTCTAATGAAGCATTTGTAATGAGACATTTAAAGCAACTCAAGAGGCTTCTCTATCCTGTTGGGAAAGGAACACAAGGAGCACATATTTGAAATTCATTCAGCAATGAATACATAAGCTGATCTTGACATGAATTTAGAGGATTCAATTGTAGATAGGTGCTTGGGGGAAGAAGTTGCTTGCATAAAAAAAGAAAAAAGGAAAAAGAGAGAAAAATTAAGTACTAAAATAGTTGGAGGAAACTCTTGGGAAAATTACCAAGAAGAGAGAGAGAGGTTTCTGCTTATTGAACTGTTGAATCATGGAACTGATTTCAGCTGGAAAACTTAGCGCTGAAATTTAATGCAGAGACAAATTTGTTTTTCTCCGTAGGTAGGTAGGAAGGGTAGGACCTCCTGATTTCTGTTTGTCATTCATACCTTGCTTACCCTAGGCAGGGAGGCTTCTTTGGTGCTCACTGGCGCATTGTAAGAAGCCCATTTTAAACCTCTGCTGTAGCTGGCGTGAGCATGATCTAAACATTTTTTTTCTTAATGTTTAAATATTTATTAATTAGGCAGCTCAAAGCATCCCACTAGGCCTGACCTTGACCCACTAACATCTGTTAAAATCATAGTTTACCTTACTTCCCTGTTGAAAAACAACTGTTTTCCTGCAGAAAGACACAACAAATGAATGACTGCACTCTAACGATCTGACCTTGCTTCTGTAGCTCTGTTTTCTGATCCTAAAGTATTGTTTGCACTTGCTTCCTTTGCTAATTAGTTAGGGATTAATTTTCAACCTAATCTGCTTGTGTAGCTTTTTGAATATAAAATGTTTTTAAGTGCCAAATATTGCTTTTACTGCTGATTGGGTTATTAGGTAATAATCAGTAGCTGAAATAGAACTTCCCAGGATGAGAAACAAGTATGGCTCTCTTCCATCCTCCTTCCCGCCTGTGGAACGGCTCTGAAGTCTCCATACAGCATACTTGCAAACATCTCATTTAAATGCATATGGCTGTATTTGTATATGTACATGTATATATGACATAACCATATACACAGGTGTATTTTAACACCTGATCATTAAATTAACATTTGGATGCAATGGCAGCTATGGCTTTCAATGACATGAGTAACACATGCCACTCTGCAGCCGTCTTTTAGGACTGTAATCCAGAGATGTGAAAACCCAAAAAGACTAATGCCTTGTTTCATGCGGTCTGACTTTTGCCCCAGTTTCTGTGCCTAATATTTCCTTTTGGCTGGCTGCAGGCTTCCAGAGGTGCTAATTGAAAACACTAGGGCACAAGGAATTAGGTGGAAATCTGGCTGAGTGAGCCTAGGCACAAGCTGTCTCCTGTAGCACATGAACGTCAGAGAAATGGCTGATTACAAAAACTGTCATCTTCCTTGGTAGAGATGAACTGAAGTCTAGCATGGACACGGGGGAAATTCTTGTCCTGTATACACTTTTTGATTGATTTCACTGTCAGGATATGTCAGAAAAGGGCTCCCAACTCTACCATTCAAGACTAGTTCTGCAGCGTCTTTTAGGCCTGGGCTGATGGTACTCTGCTGAACTGTGTCATGGAAAGAGCTGGCTTTATGTTGTCAAGCGTAATAAACCCAAATGTTAGTATGAATTTGCTAACAAATGAAGGTAATTGGGTTCTTTAGGAGGGAATGAGATGACAGCTTTTACTGTACTTCAAATATCAGTCCCAATTACTGTAAATACGATCATGATGCAAAACATTAATTAGGAAAATCTGAACTGTTTGAAATGTAGAGTCCCATATGAATGATTAACTACATGCAAAATATTGTGCCTGATTAGAAGCATTCTACTGAGGCATCCATCTGTGAGCTCTGAAATAAAACTGATAGGAGGGGAGGAGAGGGACTGGCATTGTTAAAATGACTTAAGGAGCTACTGGACCATGTGTGTTTCATGTAGGGTCATAGGACAGTAATGACTATGTACCCTATATTCTTTACTATAAGCATCTTTAGAAAGCATATTTCAGGGATAAGGAATTCAGGCACTGAAATAGTACATGGCTTGCTCAAAGTCACCTAGGATGACAGTACCAGAGAAAAGAAGTGAGCATTAGTCTTCCAATTTTTAGGCTAACTTAGGTTCTTATTCCTTATGCAAGGGTGGAAGTGCCTGTCCACAAAAAGGTGGGAAATAAAACTGCTCAAAAAAGACAATAGTGAGCACATAATTATGGAAAGACTGAGAACTACAAAGCTGCCTGTAGGTCACTCTAAGTGCTCTTTCTGGTGGTGGTAATTCCTGTGATACTGCATTAGCAAGTATTCATCAATTGCTGAGGAGAGAACCCACCTGGAAACGCTGGCTCCATGTATTTCCTGAAGGATAAACACATCTATTAACTGTCTGCACTCAGCCATGGGCAAACCCTAAATGGTGAAGCACATTCCACTGAAGTAAGTAATATCTGGATAAGGCCTTTAGGACATAGCTTGGTAACAGAATTGATTTAGGGGAGAAGAAAAGGAAAGAAATCATCTCCAATCTTGTGATATAGTTTTAGTTGTGTTCTTTGGCAGAGAGGGACCATGAGAGCTCAAAACGCTTTATCTGCTGGTTTGTGTCTCATTTGAAATGCATTGGTCTTCTCAGTTCATTAAAAATGCTAAATAACTACGCTATTGCTGTTTTATTATGAAACTTGGGTATGTGTTGCCAAATGGGCTATTTTAAGCAAAATATTCTGTAGTAGTCTAAATGCACTATTGTTCCCCATTTGGACATGAGTCCATAGCTACTGAAAGATAAAAGCTGACAAAATGGTGTTTGTCAAAACCTTGGTGAAAAAATCAAGCAACAAAGGATAATTGTTTGGACTCGTTTTTCAGTCAGTTCTTAGCCTGAAAGTCCCCTCTCATTTTGGTGGTGATGCCATAATCATTGCTGGTAGAACTGCTCACCACCAGATCACCCACCGATCCAGCTGGAGCATGAATATACGCTCCCATTTCTGTCAGATTACTCTCATCACGTGCTGTGGTATTTATACTGCCTCCATCTTCTGTGCCAGCTTTAGGGGGAACAGATGATACCCAGAGCAACACAAACCCCGCTGGTATAAAATTAACTTGCTTTTGAAGAATTCTGATCCAGCAGCACTTTGCACCAGGTGGCTACTGCACTTTTGATCCAATACTGGCAGGCGCCAGGTCAGATTTGCAGTACTGAGTACTCGGAGCTGTGTGCCCAGAACTTGCTCTGATAATGTCATGAGCTTTTCTGCTTTTATTTCTCAGTAGCTTTAGTCTTCTCAGCCTCTTTCAGATGGAGAGCCTCCCAAAAACAATGTCCATAAACTTTCCCTGCTATTTGTGCTGATGTATGGTTGTATTGGTAATGCGCGCACATTTTGGGACAAAGAATAGTATCGTTTATTGTCTGATTCCCTAGAGTACTATAATTGACGCTTACGTTTATCCCAAAATGGAAGGTGGCTGTTACATCAATTTGTTTCAAAGAAAATGGGTCTAGTGCATAACAATGCAGTGTTATACCAATTATATAAGAATATAATAATGACAAATTACATAATACCCTAGCATTTGAATTTGTTATCTGAGTATGATCTTTTTGTGATGATATAAATCCAGGTTTATTCATGAGCAGCTTACAAATATTCCACTTCAAGTGCTCTGTCATCTAACTGTTCAGGAGCTCTTCAAGAAATTCCATAACCATTGATCATGGTGCTACAATTTATTAGCTACCTCTTGTTGATTCTGAAGTAATAGTTTTTACTGGGCTGTTTTTGCAGAATAAATAAAGTTGATGAAGGAAGCTTAATTGCCCAGTTTTTAATAGACATAAATATAGGAAACACGCTGTAATCTATAAGAGGAAGGTTCTTTTTGGGGACCTTTTAAAATCAGTTGCTAAAGAGTGGTGTAGATAACAAGTGAGAAGTACTGTTAGTTGGTAATGTAAATTTATTCACAGCTCTGGTGGTCTCTGCTTAGTTTGGTTTGGCAAGGTCTGTGTTGTAAAACTTCCACTGAAACCTTGATGTGTGTTTCTCTCAGCAGAGATGTGCCTGCTCTTCTTCCTGAAGGGTGCACTGGCAGCACCAAAATTTCCCTTTGAGGATGGCTGCATAAAGCAAACAATCTGCAGGGGACTGATTTCCAACTTCAGCCATACACCAAGGGTGCAAGAAAAGCTTCAACCATGGCAGATGCTCCTGCCAATGGCGCTATTAAGTATCTCTGGTGTTTTTTCACTTGAGGTCCTTAACCCAAAATGTAGTGCCATTCACTGTCACTGAAAGCTTCTAGTAATTTATCCCCAAAGTAAGGATTTGTCACTGATGAAAAGCCTGGTGTTAGTTTTAAGCATGATTTGACTCACGCATAGAAGTGTGTGGCTCTAGTGCTCAATTTAAGGACAATGAGATGAGATTAACTCATGAATATTTGCATCTGAGGTAGTTGTTCCCATTATATTGATAATGAGTGCTTCTGGGTGTAGCTGAGGAGTGAACAGTTTCAAGAGCTCTAGGAAGCAAGCAGGAAGAATTGTGGATGATTTCTTTCCAGAACAGCTACCTCCTGAAACTATAAAAGAGGTTATACTCTTTCTAGCAGAACAGAAAACTGAGAGAGACTAAACAGCATGGCTTGGAAATACTGTAAAGCATTGTGAGCACAGCCATCTTTTACACCTTTCCACCTGAAAATCAAGTGGAATAGACATTTGCTGGGTACAAGATAGCTGAGTTGTAGCACCACCTCTTGGTTCCCACCTGTAGGTATGGAATGGTTCAAGCTAAATAAATGAATAATGGTGAATCAGGATGCTGAGCACTTTTGGATAAAGATTATTCCATTCTGCTCTTGTTCTCAGAAAGGTGTTATTTCTGGAGCTAGAGACACAAAGCAACCTACTAGCCTTACAAAAGCACTGCTGGAATGTCTTCTGTTTCCACTGGAAACCTGAGCTCTGCGTGATCATTTGCATTGGCTATGTTGTGGAAGAATCAGGACTTCCATAATCAATTATAAAACCAATTCCTTGGTTTTCCAGTGTAAGAGCAGCAATGTCACATGCAAAGTTATCTTTCCTAGGAAAAGAAGGATATCACCAGTTTTATTGCTGGGTTGTATAATTGGAGTTGTCTTTTTTCTTATTGCAGTCACATTACATGCTAGGATTTGTTATGTGGCTTAGTTATTTTAAATGCAGATATTCACAGACAGAGCACTTCTCAATCAATCTTTGTTCAGGCAGATTTGTGAAGGAAAATTCTATATTATTCTATTAAATTTCTATTCTATTAAACACAAAGCCTGTCATTGGATCATAAAGTCCCTAAGCCCCAGTCCTCTTCCCATCAGAGCACCTGTGTACAGAGCTGTGTGACCAGGTCCTAGCACACTGAGCAAGGGGCAGAGAACGCCGTTTCACTGAAGGCTCAGGCAAACGAAAGTCAGACCTGTGCTGTATTTGTGAAGTATGGTAAGCACTGTAACAGCTGTTACTTCTTCAGCACTCAGAAGGCTAGTACAGTTGAAGACAGAGATAGTTTATGGCTAGTAAGTGGGGCATTTGTTAGTTCCCAAGTAAAAATGAAGTCAGGATGAGTGCAGTTGGGAGATACGGTCTGAGATTGGCATCCTGGGCAGCGACGTGATACTGATGTTCTGCTTGGCAAACTGAAAAAGGCCAGGTTATTTAAAGTATAAAATCTGTACGTGTCCCATCTGAAACTGTGCTATCAAAATATTATTTTATTTCTCCAAAGCCAGCAGGAGTTACACATGCTGCAGGTTCACAACAACTCAGTTGACTTCAGAGTGAAGTCACTGGAAGATTTATTTCACTTTAGGTTCTTGAAAACATCTTAGTCTGTCTCAAGCTACAGTCTAACCATAACTGAAGGCTGAAAGATAACCTGGGTTTGGTAACGAATGAACAGAGACAGGTTATCAGTAGGTGTCAATGGATATGAAGAGATTCACCAGACTATTGTCTGTGACTCCTCTGCAGTTGGCATCACCAATGTCCAATTCTTAGAAGACACAAGTCAAGCTGAATATGGACTCTGTGATGCTGTGGTGGAAACACACACAGATGGAAAACTTGTTCCTTGTGGCTCCAGTCATAATGACAGATAGCGTGTGAAGATACTTAAGCTATGGCATTCGTTCTTTGGAGCATGAGGCAGCTCTGCCTCAAGCTCCATGTAGTTTCTCAAGCAGAATCCTGCAGAGAGACAAGGTTGCACTTCAGGATGGTGCAAGATTTCATATCTGGCCTTGATCCCAAACTGGGACTTTGTTTTCAGTCTCCACAAAGGAAGAGTCAAGTAATGCCTTGTTTTCCATCAGCAGGTTTTTGCTCTGTTTGTTGCTGACTCTAATAGATTTGTAAGGGATTAACATGTACCTCATTTTTTGAAATGAAGTGAGGGGCCAAAACTGGGATATTTACCCCTTAGCTGTGTATCTAGGGCATGTTGTTTATTAGGAGTGTGTCCTCAAATGTTGCTCAGCAGCTGAAGGAAGGAGGATACTCCTGTGCTTATGACAAGAGACAGTTCCTAACTATAACAAGAAAAACATGACACAATTCCTTCATTCTCAGAGTGGATTAATACCTCTTTTCCTTGCTCCCTGAAGGACATACTTGAGTGTTTCCTGGGTCTAGATAGAGCTATGCTGGAATGTTGGTTGACTGTGAAATGCACAATATTCCTTCTTGCTCATTTCTTCCATGTGAGGTTTGTTTGTTAATAGAAATAGCAAAAGGATCCAGACAGAAATTTCACCTCTTAGGCACAGGAACTGCAGTAGTAAAATTGGAGGGTGTCTTGAGTCACATGTGTACCTACCGTCTTTGTTCTTGCTGACATGATAAGACATGACTGTGCAGTTCAATCACCTCTTGCCATGTAGAAGCCAGTTCATTTACCACTGCCCTTCTTTCCAGTTCACCAGTTTCCTGTTATTGGCATCTCCTTTCCGTTCCTGTTCTGAAACAGTCAGCCAGCCTCCATCACACAGCTCTGCCAAAAGATCTGCCAAGACAAATAGGAAGAAAGTGTGTGCTTTTCAGTTTGGGGCCAAGACAAGTTTAATTACAGTCAGTGTCAAAAGCCTAGATTTCAGGATGCACGTTTTCATCCCATCTGAGTTGAAACTAGTACCTTTTCCCCCTTAGGATCATTAATACAGATAGGACAAGTGAGGACTGAGATGTACTCCCCATATTACACCCAGGGACCCTCTTCCTTCTCCTACTAGCAGAGGGAGAGACCTTTCTGTCTCTCAACTCAAGCCTAAGAGCAATTTTGACTAAGCTCTAAGTGCTTTTGTATCAACCCTTTTACTAGATGTGCTTCTCGACATTCCTGGCGACATTCCTGAGCAGACTTTGTGGTGTGGCATCCCTTGGAGGTTCAGATGAGCTATCTGGTTTAGCCAAGGGTCTTTAAAATCTTCCCTGAGCACAACATACTCGTAGGAAACTGAAGAGAGACAACCTTAGGGATTTTATTATTATTCACGCTGCTGTCTTACAGCATCACCCAAAGGTCAATGGCACTCACTGTTAACACCTTAAATTTGGTTGCTCTAAAATTATATTTCACACAGCCTTCACTAAGGGAGCTGAAAAAGCCTTATAGGGACACTCCCAACTATTGTATGCCCATATATGTGGCTGCCTCAAAATCGACACTATCAACTCAACTGTTGCCTAAAATTAGGCTTTACTTATTGATTGCAGTTCTGGTGTTGTTTTTTAAGTTTAAAAAAAGCTTTGGCCCCTCTGGTAGCAGCTGTCTTCTCCCATCTGAAACACCCTAGGAGGAGCTGCGAGCTTGTACCTCCTAATGTCTTTGGGGCCGCTCTATGGGTCTCTGCTTTAGTTATTGACTCCTAAAATCTCATCCTTTGTCATTTAGTAAAGACTTCATCCGGATGAGGCAGATTACATCAGAGATGAAGAGATGAAGAGCTCTTGGCCCAGATGGCTTTAGCCAAGTTTCAGTTTAACTGTCAATCCAAGGGCATGTACAACAAAGCACAGTAAGAGAACACTGAGCAAATCTATGTGCTCTTGCAAGGAAAACTGAGGAGCCACCATCTCTCGGTGAGACTCCTACATGAGTTGGGGCATTGAATTGCTGGAATAATATGGTTAAGGCTTGGGTGGTCCAAGCACCTTTGTGCTCATTAGATGAGGTAGGCTTGCCTGTAACACCCCCATCCTTCAGCTTTGCTTGGATGCAGTATTCATACACATGTACTGATGCTAGTTTTAGCACAGTCTGTGGGCCTTGATTCTGAGTGGTGTTGGGCTATCTTAGTACAGAATGCATTTCAGTGCTAAACAAAATTAGTTATATCTGGCTATTCATTAACTTCAGTGGTAATATTTGCAAAGCATTTTGAGATCTTCTTATCAAGTGGCCTGCTGTCAGGACACTGGCACTGCTGTTTCCTCATGAAGGAGAAATAAAAATAGGAATATTCATAGTCTGTCTTAGTTGATTTTCATGTCTACTAACCTGGAATAGAGGGGTTTTTAATTAGATCCTCAAGCCGAAGACATACCTGCTTCTAAGTTTACTGTATGCTCGTAGTCATAGAGAAGCAGCTACAATACCTTCATTGCTATTCACTTTTGTTCTCCCAGCATCAGGAGTGAAGAATAAAGTCAATATTTTCTTCCAGACTAAAATCTTCCTCTTTTTCTAAAAGAATGACATATGACGATGTGTATGTGGCAACACCTTTGTAGCTGTTGTTGTTAGTGTTATGTGATGTAATGAGAAAAGAGAGATGAAGGAAACCATCCAGTGAGTAAATTCATTAAGTAAATGCTTTGCAGTAACAGAAACCACCTTCATGTTCTCGGCTAATTTAATACTACTATTTACTATAATGTACTGCTTGAATTGCAGTAGCACTTAGGATTCCTAGTCACAGACTAGGGTTCTGCTGTGCTAGACATCAGGCAGGCATGGAACAAAAAAGAAAGCCTCCTCCCTAAAGAATTTGCAGGCTTTGGCATCAGTCTGGTCATAAAGAAAACAATCCTTTTTTTCCAAGAAACGCCTCATCTTGTTCATTATCCCTTGCAATTAGTCTCATGGGGCTCCACTTCCAGCAACATGCACCTGTTAAGTGCAGCCTAGTTGGAGCTTAGAGAGACTTTGATTCTTCCATTTTTTAATGAACAACAAACGGTGCATTAGAGATGTTTGCTCCTTCAAATATGCAGACATCTGAATTTCTAATTGTTTAGCATTAGTCATAACTTAAGTAGGACAGAGCAGATTCTATATATAGCCTGTTGCCCAGCCATTCAAGACAGATAGTGTGTTTGTACTTCTTCCCATACTTCTTCACTTGAAAGGCAGTTGCAACATCTTTAACCTCAACTATTCCAAAATTGTGCTGCCCCCATCTGCTTCTCCCCCAGATATGGAGATTGTTTTCAGAAGCATGAGATGTTTAAAGAAGATTACATGCTCAGCTCTTATGGTGTTTATTTGGGGGTTCTCTGATGATGTAGCTGCTGATGTCTTTAAGCTTGAAGGCTAAACTTTTTTAGCGACAGTTGAGGTTGTAATGGGATTCCAGAAGCAGGAGTTGCCCTTGGTATCACAAACCTCCCTTAAACTGCACTGATCGTTTCCCCTCTCTACTCAGTTTTCATTTCTCAGTCTCATTCTCATGTTGCTCTTACATGTGAATGTATCACGCGTCTTACGAAGGAAATCCTGGTTCACAACAAACACACGCTGTGGATGTTTTGCAACTGAGTGAGGGTTTCACTTTCTGCAAATTCAAACTCCAGCATTTATTCACTTATCTTTTACTCCAGGGCATTGTAAGTTGGGCACTGGAAAAACACAGCCTCAGGAATCTGCTAAAATTGCTTCTGCCTGGATGCTGGAAAATGCCACACCAGCCCAGCTGTGTGTTTCTCTCGGTTTTCATAGTGATGCTCAGATCCAGCACTCCAGCAGCACAGTTTCCCCATGGCTGTAACATGGCTACAACTTTAGAGGTTCCAAATGTACCCAGACACCAAGACAGCCAGGAGTACCGATTGCTTGGAGCTTTCAGGCAGTGCTTGTTTGATGAATCTCCTTGTTGTTACCAATAACTGTGAGGTTAGTTCCTCCAGCATTGTCATTAATGGCATAGAGGACTCTCACACATACCCACGCAGCCTTCTCAAGCCCGTATTTGAGAGCAAGAATAGCAACTGACAAGTCTTGTGAGGTAAATATAAAGGTCAGCTGTTGCCTCCCTGGATGAGGGCTGTCAGGAGGAGAGAAGCATAGCTCTTGCTGCCTGCATGCTTCTTCCAGCCTTCCCTTTGCTGCTCAGAAGGAAGAGATTGAAGCTGTGAGGCCTCCAGAAGTGCTTTTTGGTGATGTCCAAGAGGGTACGGGTGCAGCTCCTCCCTGTGTTACACGTGCTGGTGGGAATAACCCTCCGCACGTGCACAAACTTTGGGCACGTGTAAGGCTTTTGCTGAGGCAGAAGACCCATACTTGAGATTCCTGAGCAGCGTGTGCTGGCCTCTGCTCAGCTGGGGGTCAGACTTTGGGAGGAAAACCATCCCTGCAAGTCCGTCCATGCCTGAGCTACTGCAAATGGCTGTGTTCTGCCCAGACACAGTGGAACCGTGAGGATATTCCTTAGGAATTTTTCCTTCTGCTGGTACCCCCAGCCCATAGAAGCGTGTCTTGTAGGCAGCCATCTGGGATCAAGAGTGTGAACATTAAGTCATGAATTAAAATAGTCCTCTAGCTGAGCTTATGAACTTCAACTTGGAAAATGCAAGATTCACTCCTGCCTTGTACACAAATCCCCGAGGAATACCAGGTAAATCTCTTCACCATCTCATGTTGTATTTCCCCACTGGAAAGTCTGGGAAATGAAGGTGCTTCCCTCTCACCGGACTGTAGGAAAACCTGTTCTAAGTTATAGGTGAAGCTCTGCCGTGATGGTGAGATGTGCCACAGAAAATTCCTGTGACAGGACCATGTCCCTTCCTTCCTGGAGGGAGTAACTGAGAAATTGAAAGAGAAATTAAAAGTGAATGGGAGAGTTTTGAAGATTTCTGGGGTCATAAGAAAGGGCAGATATCTGCTCTCCCTGTCAGTTTTGTTCTTTGTCCCAACCTAGAACATGCTCTTTTTAATGTAACTGATTTATTTTTATTGATTTTTTTATAACTCACTCTAATTAAGGCTCTCCATGATTATTCTAGCAAATTCAGTCTGCTGAGGGATAATAGGCAAATGTATTTTGTTCTTAAAATGACTTATCGTCACCTTCAGGCATAGTAAAATACCCTGATTTTCCTTTTTTTCCTTTTTCTCTATATTGCCCTTTAATCTATGACATTTATGACCATCAAAAGTGGTGGATGCACCATCCCTGGAGACATTCAAGGCCAGGCTGGATGTGGTTCTGGGCAACCTGGCCTAGCCGAAGATGTCCCTGCCCATTGCAGAAGGGCTGGACTACATGAGCTTTGAAGGTCACATCCAACCCAAACAGTTCCATGATTCTATGATTTTATGACCATAATCTTGGTGTCAGGAGTATCAAAAAGTGAAATGGAAATGTAATGTATACATGTGCCAGTGTATGATTGCTGGCACGTCAGAGTGGGCAAGGTGCCATGAGTTTACCTGAAATAGTCACAGACTTTAAGATAGCATGCTAGAGAGCTGATCGCAGGGATCCAGTAATGATGGTGATCACATGAAGTGGTCATCTGAGATGATGTGGAAATATTTGCTGAACACAATGCCAGAAATGCTTACCACCTTCTGACAAAGGCTAGCGGGGCAATGAAATATTGCACTGTGGTGGAAACCTGATTTATATCTATTGAGTGTTCTTCCAAGTTTGTAGTTGGACATCTTCAAAATACCTGGGGTAAGAGCCATGCCCCCAGTTTAACATCATCACTTGTGTATTGCTGTATTTAGAACCCTGTGATCTCTCTGCTAAGGTCAGTCAGTGCGGAGGGGATTCTTCTTGCCTCACATTAGCTATCTAAAAATTCAGTGAGCATCTAGCAGGTAGTTGTCTGCACTCCCTTTATAGACAAGGGAATGAGGTGAGCTTCTCCAGAAGCCTGAAGGTACTATTTTGTGATGGGATGTATCATGCCCTGGGCATGCCTTTGCTTTCCATTAGCTATCTCAGAGTAGCTATAATTGCCTTTCACTAGGTGCCTGAGTTTGAGATCGCTAAGGTTAAAGAGCAGGAGCACCCAACCTCAGCCAGCAGAGAGGAGATGGGCCTCACTGGCACCTTTTTTTCTAGGCAATGTTATTTTGTGATTCACTGGGAAAATTCTGCTTGCCCTTGATGTTTGCAGAGTGAGTCGAATAGGAATACCTTCCTTAATGAGGGGGTGCTAGTCTCATATGCTATCACTAAACATCAAACTCTAATCCAGATATACCTGGCAGCTGCCCTGTGTCTCACCCCCCTGCTGAGAACCCAAGGTTTCTTCTGTTGAAATCTCCCTCAGGAGTGACAGCTGAGATTTCAGTCAGAAACCGGTGACGACTCTGGAGAAAGGACTTCCATGTTCCTTGTCAGTCAATTCTGTATTGAAATGCTAAGGGAAGTACTTTTCAGGTTGAGTATCTCTGATACTTTATATTCCTTGTTATCAAGGCATCCAAATGTCTCACAGTCTTCCCTGCATTTGAATTGTTGCAAGCCCTATCACACATCACTCGGGATCTATGGGCAAAGTGTGGTAATATGCCCATGACGGATTAGAAACCAGCACGTGTGAGATGCTGCAGACCCTGCTCAGAGCCAGGGATCAGGAAAAAGGGAAGAAGAACCTGGCAGGTTGTACAGGTCCTGTGAAACCTGCAGGAATTCTCCCAGCTCGCTCCTATGCTGTATTTGCTTTCCTTGGGTTTCTTCAAGGGACAAAACTGTCTGCCTAAAGGGACCTAAATAGTATTGTAAATGATTAAAGACATAAAATAATCTGAGCCAGTTCTCACTGGCATCAATCTTTTGGAGAGATGCAGCTCTATGCCTTATTCAGATCTCACCCACGACACTAAAAAAAAATGTATTTGGATCAAAATGCTTCCTTCTTTATGTTTATGATCACATTATTTTAAGAGGTTTCATGTCTTTAAAAGGTATATTAAACCTAAAAATGAAGACACTGAGATAAAACCCACCCCAGAGCACATCTTGGAGGGGTTGAGTTTAGTAAGTACCTCTTACATTTTTCATCAACTGTTTGAACTTAGCTCCTGTTTCTTTGAACCTCTTGTTCTCACTGAAAACCCTGCTGACATGCTTTAAAAGCATACAAATAGCTTCTGGTGCAACTATCTACACAATATATTCTGCTCTGTTTTCGTTGTAATATGCATTTCAGTTCCTGAATGCCTGAGCTAGTAGAGGTAATGCAGAGATAAGTCTCTGGTATTACTACTTATTTTACCATCTGTTTTTTTATGATGCACAAGATCTGATTCTTTGGCACTTCACCAACAGCATCCAAGGCTGGAGGTAGGTACAACAAAAATTAAAGTGTATAGCATCCGTAAGGAGATGCTCAGAATTGGGCTGTGGCCAGCCTCATCTATTAAGTTGTTTGAACTTAATATATGCTATTTTATTAAGGAAATTGATTTCATATTCATTACCAATTTAGCATCAATAGCATATGACCACTTTTTATTGTCTTTTGCAGCTCCCCACTGTGAGGGGAGACAAGCAAATGCATGACCCCGAGCATTTACAGTCCATGCAGGATAAACCAGTCGGGTTTATGGTAAATTTTCGAATTTAAAGGGAACAACATGATTGATGTTGCAATCGAGGCAGTGGAGAAGCAGGACTGAGATGCAGTGGGATGCACACACATTACTGTGGAAGAACACACATTACTCATTGGATGGGTGTTGGGCAGAAGTCATTCCTATAGGCAGCACTACCTCCTGGAAGAGAAGATCAGTGAATAAACAGCCCAGCTGGAGATACCGCTGGACTATGGTCTGGAGCCTGCAGACACAGTGGAAATGGGAGAACACTTCAAAGGGAGCTGAACCTGAGATTAGGACACCATGGATGGTGGGGCCTTAGCTGAGGGGGACAAACAGGGAAACACACGGGTGTGGGGTTGAAAAGGTGAGGAAGAGCAGCTCGTGGAGTCCAGGAGGGGGAAAATGAGCAGCTGCTGCCCCCATGCAAGAAATGGGAACGCAATGGAGAGAAGCGAGGGCCAGAGCGAGGGAGCGGAGCTGGCTGCGGAGGCCAGGCGGAGCAGGCGGTGGTGTCGGAGGTGGCAAGGGAGGAGGAGCTGGCGGAGCGCTGCTCGGGCTGCGGTCCCTGCCCCGGCAGGTGCTCCCCGTGCCGTCCCTGCCGTCCCCAGCGGCATTCAACCCGCGTCCCACCGGCGGGGTCCCTGGCAGCCCCTGCAGCGTGGCGGTGTCCGCGGTACGGCGAGTCCTTCCCGGCACCGGCACCGGCACCAGCGCCGGCACCTGCCCTGCCCGCGGGGCTCGGCTGCGCCCCTGCCCGCTCTGCAGGGGAAGCGCTGCCCAAACCCGGGCCCGGATGGGGGGAATAGACGGCCCGGGGCAGCAGCCCTGGTCCTGCGCGGGTCGGGTCCCCCGCCGTTAGTGGAAAGTTTTCCCGGAGTGACCTCTCATAGTACGCGCCCGCTAGGCAATCTCATTCAAGTATTTTTGTCAATGGGGTGGGGGGGTGGGGAGGTGTGCACCCTTCTCCCCGGCCCCCGGCCCGGCTGACGTCACTGCAGAGGCGATAAATATCTGTTGATATAATTGGACGTGAGATTTGGGGTTGCGATAGCGAAACTCGGCCCATCGCCGCTCCGACGGGCCCCCATGATTTATTCAGCAGTGGATCGGGGCACGCAATCGGGCTGTCAGGAGAGCGTCAGCTTATTAGGCAAGTTCTGCGTGGTTCCAGGAGAGGGTCTAAGCTATAAAAATCCCGCGCCCCGGCTCTGATTAGGACCAAATCTGATCCCAAGTTCGCCAGGAGCCGGCTCCGAGGAAGAGTGAGAGGACCCGGGCACCTCCGACTCCCGCCACCTGCCCTGTCGCCGTCGCAGCCCCAGGTAGGTGCGGGGTTGCTCCTGGGCGCGGAGCGGGATGCCCTGAGCTGCGTGGGGCTGAGCGCGGCGTCCCGCGGGAGGCGGGAGGTCCCCCGGCCGGGCGGGGAACCGGGAGGCGAGGGAGAGCCGGGCGCTCGCACCCCGCGGCTGCAGGGGAGAGCCGCCCTGCCGCAGGCACCCCGCCCGGATGGGTGAAGAGGCTCCGGACCGGCTCTCCTGGCAGGGGCTCTGCACAGCCCGGTCCGCGGGAGCCGCCGCCGGCGCAGCCCGGAGCTGTTCGGCGGGCAGGGAGGGAAGGGGCGGCCGCCTCGACGGCGGGGGCTGAGCGCTCCCGGGCAGCGGTGTGCGGAGCGCGGAGGGGATCGAAGGGACGCGGAGGGGCGCGGAAGGGCGCGGAGGGGCGCGGAGGGATGAGTTTCAGCACCGGGACAGCGGCCGGCCCCGCGCTGCCCTCCCCGCCGCCGCCGCTCGGCTGTGTAACCCCGTGCCTGGTCCCCCGTGTGTCCTGCAGGTTTGGGCCCCGACCATGAAGATCCCGCTGCTGGTGTCCACGGGAATCCTGCTGGTAGCCCTCCTGCCCTGCCAGGAGTGCAGAGCCCTCAGCAAGAACCCGGTAGCCGCCCACGGGGCTCTGCACCAGCCAGATTTCTTCCAGCAACAGCAACAGCAGCAGCAGCAAACTCTGCCCGTCCTGCTCCGCATGGGAGAAGAGTATTTCCTGCGGCTGGGCAACCTCAACAAGAGACCCGTTGGCTCTTTCTCCGCCTCCTCCAGCAGCACCAGCCACCTACAGCCCGAAGCCGCCGCCAGCAACTTTTTCCGGGCGGCGGTGCAACAGCTGCAGCGGCTGCCCGAGCGCTCGCTGGGGAGCCCCGAGGAGGGCGAAGCAGAGGGCGAGGCCGTGGAGAGGGAGAAGCGATCCGAGGAGCCCCCTATTTCTCTGGATCTGACTTTCCACCTCCTGCGAGAAGTCTTGGAGATGGCCCGAGCCGAGCAGCTAGCGCAGCAGGCTCACAGCAACAGGAAACTGATGGAGATAATCGGGAAGTGAAGCGGCCCCTCCCCGCCTTGCCAAAGAGATTCCGCAGTTAGCACAAGAATAATTACACCGTCCGATGTACCATAGTGCTGCTCTGATGTCATCTCTTTATTTTTATATAGCTTTAAACCTAGAAGGGTGTACTCCGAACAGCCTCTGTCCCTTGACTAGCATGCACAACCGTGTACCAAGTGCAGAAACACGAGTGTCGTTCGTAACCTCCCCTACCTTTATTTATTTCTCCATTTCCCAGTTATTCTAGTGCCATCGCTACGTAGGGATGTGTGAGCATTGGAAGGAGTGGTGCCAAGAAGACAGATAACTTTTCTGCGGGGGGCAGGGAGGTGGGAGGGGGAATCTCTGTAAGCTACTTTAAATCCACCTTTTTTTCCTGTAAACATTTTCACAATAAAACATCTTTTCAGCGCTCGGTCGATTTGGTTGTGTAAGAGAATGTTTAATATTTATATTTTTAATAAAAGCTGCAAAGTAAAGATGTCTTGATAGACTTTCTTGCCTGGACGCCCGAGGGCTGCTCCGCCTCCCTCAGCGCTTACCGGGGCGGGGAGAACGGGGGATGGGGGGCACCCACGGCGGCGGTCACCCGGAGCCGCGGGGAGCCCTAAATCCCCCCCCCCCCCGGGGACGCGTTTCCTCTCCCCGCCGGGCTGTCCAGAGGCGCGCCCCGACGTGCCGCCGGCCCCCGGCCCCGCAGTCCTCGGCACAGGCTGCTCCCGGGGACCGGGGGGAAACGGGGGGCTCGGGGGCCGGTGGGTGCCCCCAGCCCCGCCGATTCACCCAGAAGGGCTCCCCGGCTCCTGCCGCTGTGGCCGGGGTCCGGCAGTCTCCTCCTGCCAGAGTGCACTGGTGAGAATACCTGAGCCTCTCTGTTGTGTTCTCGGTCTGGCTCTGCTCGTCCTCCCCGCACCCCAAAAAGGCAGGTTCTTCCCCACTTCAAATCCTCCCGTCCTGACGGTGGTACCCAAGCTGGGTCCCTCCCAGGGGTGCTGAGGAGGTGGCAGTGCTTATGAAGACACTTCCCAGGAGAAGCTGGGGAAAGTCCTCCAGATTTTCCAGAAAATCCCTCACACCAAACCAAATCCCAGGAAAAGATGCTCCAGCAGCCAGAGCAATGAAATGGTGGTGGCTGTGCAAGCCCCAAAGCTTTGCAGGGAGAGAGCCTGTGCAGCTCTCCAAAACTCCCACAAGAGCATTTTCCAGGCAACACAGACACCAATGAAGGCTGAGGTGGCTCAGCCTGGCAGGGAGGAGTGGCCAGGCCTGCAGCTGACCCCTCACAGCCTGCTAACCTGCCTGGGGTCTGCACCACCAGCTCACCAGTCCTGCTGCAGCTCAGCACAGGCCTATGGCCTCACACAGTCCCCTGCCCAAATGGTGTGTCCAAGGCCAGGCTCTGGACTCCCAGAAAGATCTATGCTTAACCCTAATGCAGAGCTTGACGCCTGGTCCCCTACGGCACCAAGGACTCCCAGCAACTTGCCAATCTCTCTTAATCATTACCAATCTCTCTTAATCATTAGTGAGTGCTGACACCCTGTCCCCAGTGACAATACTTGCAGTGTCACTTTCAGTACAACTTGTAGAGCTTTTAAGACATGAACACTTAGGTGGCTCAACACTTGCCATGCACACAGAACAGGACATTTCACATTTACCTTTTTTACAGCTCACCATGGGGCCTTCAAACTAAACCTGTGACCACCTCATCCCATCCTGGTTTTGTGCAAGAACATGTCTGTTTTCTGACACACACGGATGGCTGAGAAAACGCAGACACATTATGGCTGGACAGATGTGGGCAGCACTCCAGTATCTGCCCCATGTGCTCCGAGCTGTGTTCTGCAATCATGTGCAGGGGCTTGGCCAGTGCTTTCAGCATGTGCATCTTCCTCATCCCTGCTGCTGGGCACCTTCCCTACAAATAAGTTCTATGAGAGGGTCATCTGTGGTGGCTCAGCAGGAAGAGCAAGTGGGAAGGGAGAAATGGCAGCTTCTCTCTCCCATTCTATGTTCAGCCTCAGCAGCTGGGGAGGCACCAGTGCTGTGGGAATACAAGTGGCTGCAGGGATGAACTCAGACACAACCCCGGCTTGAGGCTGCCGAGGGTGTGATAGTGTCACTGAAGTCACCAGAGCACTGATGAGTGGGGATGCAGGAGGGTATTGAGGAGAAACACTGTTTTGGTAAAGGATGCTACTAGTGAATCTCATACCAGCATTTTAGCTAACAGTGGTGAAGCATTTACACCTACACAGGGATGTGCAAAAGGTGAGTAACAAAACACTAGCAGTGCTCAGCCTACAGCTGAAGTGATGCTGTTTTCCCCTTGGAAACAAGATATTATTGAAAAACACTCTGAGTACAATACAGCACAGTAATTTGTCCCCATGTCCCCATCCCTCTCAAGACTGTCATCTCAAGGGCTGGGTACAATGTGTAGGCCAACTGAGTTCCTGGGAACAAAACCGTCTTGGATGTCCCTTTCCAGGGCAGTTTCTTTGCTGACTGCAGCCAGGCTGCGGGTGCCTGTGGTCCTTCTGAGGAGAAGCACACCAGAAGCCAGCCGGAGTGAGTCATCATTCAGTCAGTGAGTTCAACCAGGAGAAGGAGAAGATATGACGAGCCGGCTCGTTATCCCTCTCATTGCTCACGGGAGTTTCCTCCACTTGTCCTTGAGGGGATGGTTCAGAACCAGTCTGTAAAGGAAGGAAAGGTTGACAAATGGAAAAGGAAAAGATGAATTGCATTAAAATCCTTAAGATTTCACAACATGCAGAAAACCAGAATGAAGTGGGAAAGAGGAGGAAAGGCGGGAAGCATGAAAATTTGGGGACGCCAGCAAGACTTCTAATGCCAGAGAAGTCAGCAAGACTTTTGCCACAGACAATGTAAGAGGGAGGATTACACCGGGTGAGCTGTGTCACAGCTGTGCAAAGGGCTTAATCCTGATTTGGACTTCTGGAATATTATTGCACTGATGGTGATAACTGCCTGCTTAGAAGTGATCCAGAGCCAGCTTGGCTTGCGTAGCTGGGCCTCCAGATTGATATGGACCAAAGCCAAAAGTTATTGTCAGTGCATTGCCACTCAAAGTGATCCTTGTTCTGCTGTCATGAAATCTGCCGTCATGAAATCTGCCTTGGATGTGGTGCTTTTTATCTTTTTTTTTTTTTCTTTAAAGTCTTTTAATATTTATTTCACTTCAGTTTCACTCAGCCCAAGAATAGGAAATAAATAATACAGAAATAAAAGCTTCTGCTTATATCCCAGGGCAAATTCTGGTTTTATTTGCACAGGTATCCTATGCTTACAGTAAAAAAAGGAATCTAGACACAATATGCTGTAACTACTAATCACAGCAATTACTACTATTTTGAAAATTAGCTGAATGTTTAACAGACCAATATAATATGGAGAAATATTTTACTAGTTTCAGTGTTTTCAGATCCCTTTGGCAGAGAATGAAGACTGATTTGTGATAGCATCTGAAATCGATTCGGTAGCTAAGGGATACCTTGTGTCTTCATTACTAAAACCACTTTTTAACTTGCAATATACAAGATTTTTTCCCCTTTTTTATATTCCTAGATATGCACATAAATTATTGTACATTATTGTACATATTACATATTATTACATATTATTGTACATTTTACATATTGTACATTATTGTACATTATTGTACATATTGTACATATTAAAGCTGCCATACTGCTAGCCTTCTCTGTGCAGGATTTCACCTTCATTTGGGAACTTTATCATGATCTTAGGAGAAATATTTGATGTCAAGGTACTACTCGATAGAGGGGAAATGAGAGTGGTGTCCTCTGAATTTTAACATGTCTCAATCTATATAATATTGTCCTAAACGGAAGTTACCAAAGCAGTTATGCTAACAGAGATATCCAGGAACAAACAATGAAGCAAGGATGCTTGTGAGGAAATGAAGCATGGGATGGATGACTTTCTTAAGCATTTCTGTAAGTGCTTAATGTTAGAGTGTACCACAAGAATTAGTAAGAACTAATGGCATGTTAAGTATAAATTTGTTACTGGGCTTCATTCCAGTTACTACCTATTCAAGTGTCACGACACTAACAAAAAAAGATTGCATGGAGGTATGAAAAACATAGGTCCCTATTTCTTTATATGCAATTAGAGTTCACAGCTCCCTTTTCAGATGCAGATCCTCAGTTGCTTTAGACTGGAATAACCCTACTTGTTCCAATGAAATGCTGCCTGAGAAAATGTATGAAATACGGACTAACCTTTTACTTTGATTCATATTTTCAAAGCAAGGCACTCACTGCTATTTGTTGCAAAATACATGGCTCAGAAAGGACTTTTATGGACAAGGATCTTGAAGAAGAATATAGCTTTTCCTTGCTAACTTTATAATGCATTTAATAAGTGCATAAGCATAATGAAAAACCTGGGAGAAATAGCTGGCTGTCTGAATACCAAAGTCCATTTTCAGCAATGCTAGTGAGAAGGGTTGTCTCCCAACCTTATGCAAAAGTTTTGGGCCCATGGGGATAGATCTTCAGCTGAAAAGGCAGGTTGTTAATTGAGTCCTGATTATAGAAGATCTGCCTCTCAGCACTGGAAAGTGCTGAATGCAAACCTTTCAACCTGATTACAAAATTCAGGTATCAGCATTAAATACATGGCTAGACTCTCTGAGTTGTAAGAGATCCTGTGCTCTCTCGATCTCTGTGGGTACAGGAGTGTAGGTGTTCTGTTAGGCATCTGCTGAAAATTTTGCCTCTTTTTTTCTTTCCTGGAAGGACATCTGGAGTGCCTGAACTATCTGAGAATTGGTTTGATATTGGTTGTGCAGTTTTGTGCAATGAGCCTTCCCTAGTGCGTGTAAGGAGTCATGGGACAGCCGGCCTCACTTCTCACTCTTCAAAGGAATAGGACTGGCTAGAGGTTTAATAAAGAATTGCTTGTTTTTTTTTTTTTACTTAAAACCAGTTTCTCTGCCTGTGCAAGATGGGATTCCTTTAGCACTTCCACTTGCTGTTCCAACCAGCTACTATTCAGAAGTACACATTAAACTAAGGTTAACTCTGAAGCAAAAAGCTATGTATGGACTTAAAGTTAAGTAAGTAGCTTGTTTCATAGAATTTGGACCTAACGTGTAAGAAGTCAAAAATCACAATGTAATGACTTAGACTGGCTAGATGACTGCATTACCTTGTTAACCAACTCTGCTGGTACTGCATTTCAAACAGACATCACTGCCAATTCTGCATTTCATAAGGTGTTAACTCCTTCATATTCTGCTGTGATGACATCTTCCTGTGTCAGCAAAACAAGGTCAGAGCTCCAACATATTCCCACTGGGTTTGGCTGGATGAAGCATTTACTCCTTGCACCTCGCTGGGCTCAGCAGGCTGCCAGTCTGCAATACTTCAATGTATCTTTCCAAGAGCAGCCATTTGCCATCATGTCCAGACACCTTTTAGACTTGCATTTTCACACCTGTGACACTTTAGTATTTGTGCTCTGAGTCATACAGTGACTAAGGTACTCTATTCTCATGTGAGGCAAGAGACCATCAAAAGGTGCCAGGAGCAACTCTGTGCACATTATTGTCAGTTCCTCCCTTCCAGCTGCAGCCCACACAACTCAGAGTTATACATCGTGCTGAGATTGTGTGACACAAAGCTGCAGACTTCTACAGAAAACGTCTTTGAACTAGGAGGTGATTCTGAAAGGTAGAAAACAGAAGTAGGGCTCAATGTCAATTGGGCAATTGTCAATTGAGAAGCAGTGTCAATGGGATTAGGGTATCCAGCCCCTCTGCAGGTCCTTGCAATCTCATCTCAGATCACCTCGCTTTCCCTATTACAGCAGCCCTGCTCTGCTGCCAGGGAAAAGCTTTCTGCTGAGCATGGCACAGCCCTTGCCACATGCCTTTCAGATGGTCCAGATTCAACACCTCATTGTGTCTATCCATTGCTATTAGGCAACTGTTGTCAAGCTTCCACTCGAGCTTTATCTTAGTCTTGGAGATCTCATGGGTAGGGCTGTTTTTCACATTACCTAGAATAACAAGTCTCAACCCTTGCCTTGTGTCGCTAACAGTAATAAGGAATAACTAAAGTGTTTACCTCAGATTACATTAATCACATTAGGCCAATGCTGAGAGAGTGATGAATACTTACACTTTGATTTATATTTTCCCATGTGGTGCAGAGTGACATCAGATTATGCTCTCAATAAGCACTAGGAATTTTCACCAGGCTAGCTCATGAAGCAGGGAGAAAGCACACCCTGCATGACTGATGGTTGAGTTTGCTTTTCCCATAAGCAAAGTCCAGGCTGAAGTTCATGAGCCAAATTTTTGGAAGTGCTAAGCAACCACAACTCCCACTGACCAGCCATTCAGCACTTCTCAGCATCTGGCACACTAAAATCTGCATGTATAAGGATCTCAGAGTTTAACCTGATGAGTTGTATCAAAGTTGCAGGTATTCAGCATTTTTCAGCATTTGCTTCCTTAAGCAGAGCTCTACTTAAATCTTTACACAGTTCTTATAACGGATGTGGAGGGGGGAAAGGAGTGAGTAGGATGGCTTTGCCATAATGTTCTCATTTATTAGGGTCTAGCAGTTATCGCATTTATGCTGGGGAAAAATAGGCAGCCTAAGCCTTCCAGAGACTTGAAACAAAATGAAATCTACACATTATTTTCTGCTTTACCTCCATTAACCCCTATAGCCTTTAGGTACAAAGACTGGGATCCATATTACCAAACTTGAGTCATCCAGAAATGAGATATGCACTCAAGCAAGATGTATTCATGCCCTCTAATGGGAGTGATGAGAGGAGGGCACAACCAGGGGGTGATTTGTCCCGTACTTAGAAGTCTCTGTAGGGTGGGTTGCCTTCTGGAGGTGCCCTTATCTTCCTACTGACTCTAGAGACACTCTTGGTGACAGGGTTAGATTAGATCTGGCTTTTAAATAAGATTTCACAGGAAAGATTTCAGTCAAATACTTCAGGATATCAGAAAACTACTTGTTAGAAATTGAGAACATTGACTGCATTATCACTTTTACAAGGTCAGTTACTCTTAAATTTAGGAAATGGGGAGAAAAGGCGAAGGGTCTTCCAGGTCTTCTTCAATTTGTTTTTTGCTCTGGAAATTTTTGATTATTTTTTTATGACTTCTGATAAGGTGGGATCTGGAGAAACCATTGTTATAATGTCCCTCTCAGAGACTGTATCACACAAGCTTGCAGGGAGACGTGAGAAATAAGAGAAATGGAGGCTGAAATGGTTGTTTCCTCCAGGGCTGTAGCTCACCCAGCAGTATATTTTATCTGGATTGAGTATAATTAAATGATAGTTTTTGTAATTAATCAGAAAACAAAAATGTTTGCTGGTTTTACACTGTCCACAGGAACACAGATTGTGGGAATGTCACTGGAATGACACCAACTTTGTGTTGTTTCTTGAGGTGAAGGAAGGTATTTTTAAACCTAGACCATTTGAATGATTTGATTCCAACACAGCCCAACAAACAGCTGCCTCAGCACAAATGGCATGTGAGTGGTGCATCTGGACAGGAATAAGAAGCAGGGCAATTTGGCAAGAAACTCTTAAATCACCTTTGCTGCCAGAGAAAAAAATGGATCTACACCCTTAGAGGCATATGAACTACCCAATGCCTTCACTGCCTCCTCTTGATCCAGCCAGAGAGCAAGAGTATGAATATTTTGCAAAATGTGGGTCTTGGAGAGAGAAGCAGTAAAAATACAAGCTGCTTCTATGGTTTCAGTAGCCTCAGAAAAAGGAGTGAGAAATTACAGTTAATTCCCATATTTTCACTGGGTTGTTTAGAAACAACCCCCAGTGTTGACAAGAAAATGAATGATTAAAAAATGCTAGCTGGTCACAAAGCAATCACAGAATCTGTAGGCTATGTTTGTCTGCCTCAAATGTCAAGTGTTACACTTCTGGCAATCAGCACTTCCAGGCAGCAGAAACAAAAGCAGCACAACAGGTTATTTTCGAATAGTTTCAACTTTAGTTCAAGCATTTTGTTTTCTTATTTTTATGCAGTCTCGCTCCTTCAGTGTAACACCTGGCAGCTGTCACATGTACCACAACAATATTGTTTCAAGCTAAGAGGCTGCTTATTTTGTAGGGATCTTTCTTTTTTATTAGGGGGAACCAACGGAATATTCTCTAAAATAATTGCTACAATTGCCTGCCACAGGAATGCATATACTAGCAGGCAAATAATATGCACAGCCAAGCTCCCTCAGTCACAGTACTAAATATGTCACTCAGCAGTGGTCAGTAATGAATTTTTAAAGTCCATTGGGAAGAAATACCTTTCGTCAATAGATTTTCATTAGATTACAATTAACATTATGTGCATAATGTCTAATGCAATGTCTCTTATAAAATGACCCCAAAGAGGCCAAATATATTTCAGAGGAAAACAGTCCTGCTAGCTTCTTTTGACACAGAATCCACACATCTCCTATAGGATATGGAGGTCCAAACACTTGAACCAGTGGTGGAAACAGTTTTACAGAATGGTGTGAGAGAGCAGCTTTCTTCTAACTGTTATTTTGGACTAAGGAAATTGAATTCCTTTATTTATCTCACATACCTTATTCATGACTCAAACAAAAAAGCCTGAAGTAATATACTTGTGTAATATTTCACCCATTACCACACCTCATTGGCATTACTTTCTGTTGAGAGTGATTAACTATATATTTGCATAAAACCTTGCCTTGCTACTGTCCAGGACAATGGAGGAAACCCAAGAGAAGGCTCTTACAAATATGTGAGTGTTAAGGCTGCCTGATTGCAACAGTCTTTCCCAGATCTATCCACCCATCATTTCTCATCTTTCTCAGAGTGAAGCTTTTGAGGACATCCTGATCAATCAACCATGTCATTTCTGTTCCCTTCCCACAACAGAAGGGTCATCTTGAGGGGCTGGAGGGGTAAGTGGTATGCACTGGCCACCAGTATCAGAAAGCTACTCAAGGCTAACAGTTGCCCCCTCTTCTTCCTACTGCTGCTTCATCAGACAAGTAGATATGACTTCAGATGACCAAGTTAAATGTGAAGTAAACACTTTCCAAGAACTCCTCTGTAGTGGTAACCCATCTAATCCATGCCAGAGAAACTTTGCTATTAGCTTTCAGGAGAAGTAGCAAACCTAGTAATGGTTTAACATCATGCCCCTGTCTGGTAGTCTTTCCTTTGAGTAACATGAACTGTTGTAATTTAAATCTTTTCTTCCTCTGCAAAGGGTATTTTTATAAATCCAGTGGATGAAACAGAGTGCCAGTTCAGACTGTAGCTCACCCAGAGCTCCATTCACAGGATCTGATAACAGAGCCAGCATGGCTGTGAGCTGTGTAGACACATACCACTCTTGAAGGTTGGAGCGCTGCTCACATTGTGACTGACTGACTGATGGGCTGCTGTAAGTATGTGGTGGGGAAGGGGGGCAGGTATACGTGAGTGGTGGGCACAGCACACCTTCTCTTGAGAGACAAAACCACACTGATGGAAATGCAGGAAGAAAAGCTGGAACTTCAGCTAAACAAGTTGCTATTCTTTAAAGCCAGCACGAAACAGAAGAACTTATTTGCCACAGTTAAAACATTTTTTCCCTTCATCTCATGTTGCTGTTGCCCCTTTTCTTTTGGGTGCTTGTTTTTCCATGTCTTCAGTTGCCTGAACCTTCTCCTTGCTACAACCACAGCAAGTGAAGCTGGTAGCCAAGAAATGACTCTATTCCAACAATACATTGCTCAGTGAGTAGCACCGTGACTTCCCGGGCAGATGCCTGTTGTATCACATCTCACACTGTAATTTTTGCTTGCACATTAGCAATGCTGGTTTGCTTCATAGCTCTCAGTCAACCAATGTGCAACATATTAAAATCAAGCTTCCTCCTGCCCATCTTGACCTGTTCCCAGGTGAAGTCCAAGGAAACTGTGATAAATGCTGCTTTTAAAGCCTCAGATTCAGTCACAGTTATTGATTATTGTAGAGCACAGGTCACAGGCAACCGTCACCAGAGACAAGCTTGGAACTGACCTGCATCTGAGCAGGCACTGGTTCCATTTTATTTTTTAAAGGGATCTATTTATTTGGTCAAACTAAATTATGAAATTGTGCCTAAATATAAAAATTAATCCATTAAAAAAAAAAAAAAAATCTCATGCCAGACATTTTGAATTCTCACCCACACTGATGGGGGAAAAGACAGCTACCTTTCCTCAGTAAGGGATTTTGTAATAGGGCAAGTCATACAGCATGTGTTTCATCATGAAAAAGAAGCCACTTTTGTGTGCAGAAGTGCTGAGCCAGGAATGCTCAGACTGGGTCTGTATTTCAATCACCACCTTTGGCAGCTGAGATAGACTGAGGCAGATTTTATAGGGTGCTCTTTAAATTAAAAAGAGCAATGAGAAATTCTGATAACTTATTCTTCAGGGTTGTGAGATCCTCATTCTCTGCTCAGTCAAAGGCGTGACATCTGTGTTGGACATCTGCAGTGTGGTTTGCACATTGCAGAACCTATCTATTTCTGTTGGCCAGTACCCTGGGCTAACAAGTTTTCTGAATTAGTCGTTGGTCTATTACTTAATGACCTGAAGATTATTGTAAAGATGTCAGTAATATATATCACCTGAAAAAGGGATCTCAGATGGAATCAACACCGTTTGATAGGTCTTGTTTTTAACATTTCAGTTTGGTTGGACATGCTGCCCCCCAGCCTTTATGTCCATTTCAAAGGTAGGTGGGCACTGAATCCTGCAGGGTACCGCAGGCTCCTTGCCTGCTCACAAGTCAGGAAAGACTGGAAGTGGCATGATACAATATACAAACAACAAGGACTCAGGCCAGTTCATTAATTACTGCCAGTGGGATTTTCAATCAGGCAGCCTGATATTTAAATACTGATCCACCTCTAATGGTTACAGAGCTACAAGCACTGCTTTTCATAGACAAGTGTGTGACTACACTGAAAGCTTGAACTGTCTCAAAGCTGTAGGATAACTAACCAAATATTTCACAAACAGGTGGCTTGTGTTGTTGTGATATATATCTACCATAATCTGATGGAAACCAGCAACAGTTCATCCTTGATTAAGAAATATTTTTGTTTACACTCTAGTTTCCCTTCTGAATGCTTTAACAATGAGCAGAACAAGCGATGCTTGGAGGGGAGGCCGAGTGGAAGTAGGATTCAGTGTTTAAATGAGCTAGACAATGAGAAAGACAATGTCTAGGTGAGCCTGGCTTTGTATTAATTTGAACAGGATAAATAATTTTGTCCACTCTGTCATTGCAGAGGTCCTTTTGCTAGTAATGGACTGAAAAAATTAAATATACATAAATCAGATGGTATCTATGACTCACCAGACAAATCACAGACTATTGGAGGTAAAACTTCAAGTGAAGTATTTGCTGCTCATATTAATTATGAGAAACTGTTGTCTGAAAACTGGTCTGAATGCATTGCCCTCACGACTCATCACTGCTGCCTCTGAATCACCCAAATAATTCTCCAAAGCAAGGGAGAGAGAGGTGTTAAAGAAGGAACAATCAAGACTTTCCTCATTTTCTCTGCATGTATTTACTAAACTGAGAAAAAAAAAATCTCACCTGAAGCATGAAGTCAAGATACAAAACGGAAAGTTAGAGGCAGAATTTGACACCAACTGAACATTGGCCTGAGTGGCCTCACACCCAGACACTATAACCGAGTCCCAGCTTACTAAGTCAATTACAGAGAAGCAAAGGCAGATTTTTTTGACCATTAACTGAGTTTCTTGCCTTTGGTGTTTGTGCTGTATTTCAGCTACAGGCTGAATGCTTTTTGCCAACTGAAATTTAAGAAAAGTTTAGGAAGAATCTTCCAACTGAGTTTAATTTGGGCCTTTACACTAGCAGATCCATGGGACCCCTGCAAAAGGCCTGACTTCACAAAGGATAGATGACCCATTTTTCATTCAGTCAAACCTTGCAGATTTTTTAACAGTACAGAAATAAATCCAGTTTTCTACGTAAAAAAAGATACAGTGCAAGTATATCAAGACCTAGATGGTGAATATCAAGTTGGCTTTTGCTCTCCATGTTCCTAGATTCTTCATTAGCATTAGAAACACTTGTGGCAGGGAGCAGAGAGGTTTTGGAAGAGCAGCTGACTTCCTGAGAGAGCTGCCTGGGCTGTGCCTGCTGCTGATGCTAACAAACTCTCATCCCACTCCGGGGGCAAACTGTGTGAATGCTGTGTTGAGTGGGCCAGAGGGGAGGGAGACCCTTGCTTAGCATCCTTCCTGCCAGAACCAGCCTTGCAAGACTGCCTTCTCTCGAACAAGCAGTTCCCTCTCTTGGAGCAGTTGGCTTGATGAGCTTCCTTATCTGAGCAGATTGGCAAAACTGAATTTCCAGTTCAGAGAATAGGAAGGGAATCATCATTTGTGTACTACTGCCACACTCACAGAATCACTCCAGAGCAGCTCTGTGCTAAAATGGGGGATCGTACCTTTTACAGGCACATGGGCAATGAGCACAGCATTATCAATCTTGGGCTTATTTTGGTTTTGAAGGATCTAATTTTGTCTGTGTTGTCTGCATATTGACATGACAACTGATGGGCTAAAACTTAGCTAAGTAATGACCTCTCTGACACGTGAGTTAAAGTGCATGTGAAAATATTTGAAGGATCACCAGTTGAAATGGAAGTATTCAGCAGCAGGGCAAAGAGAACTACAGTACATGAATACAGAGAGGACTGTCCCTATGGTAATTCTTGCAGATGGCATAAGGTTGCAAGCAAGTAATAGAAAATTTTAAAACTAATGAAACAAGATTAACATAGGCCACTCCATTAGTATTACTCCTCCCAAAGAGCTCAGTCCTGATTATATTTTATATCCTCATGGAATTAAAGCACTGAACTTACTGGCAGTGATGGGAAATTAGATCAGAATACTGTTTGTGGATGATTAACTTGCATTTCCTTTCAGACTAAATGTGTGTGCTTGAGTCCTTTGGAGACACCGACAGCTGAGCAACAGAATATGAGGTCCAGTACTTCATTTTAGGTGAAATAAACTGAATAACCAGACACCAAGGCAAATACAAGACTTTCATAAACTCTCCCATATTTACACGGTGTCACCGCACAAGAGATGTTGCCTACAAAAATCTGATTAGGGAAAAAAATGAATAAACTTTTCCTTATGCATCTATTCCCCTCTGTATTTTAACCAGGATGAAATAATTTAAGCAGATATAAGGCAATCTAGGATCTGCCTCTTTCCAGTGACAAATACCTGCCACTGCTGGTTTCTGGGATTTCTCTATTACAAACCAAGGGATACAGTGGCTCTGCATGTGAAGGTGTTTTAAAAGACTACACATTCCTGGAAAACTTTTTTGCTGTTCTGGATGTACATGGCTTTCTCTACCTGCCAGAGGTCTGCACAAGGGAATAAGATGGCAGACCTCAGGGCTGGCTTTTCACATTTGGTTGCTTAAAGCTGGGCAACAAGAGGGGCTGACATACCTGGCTTGTTAGCTGGGAGTATTGGGTATTTGCACTGTTAGAAGTGATAGATGTCCAACACTCCTACAAACTAATCTTACTACTAAAAATGACTCAATACATACTTAAAAGTCAGATTTTTAAGAGTGTGAAGAGCCATATGCCCCTTCAAGTGTGCTGATCCAACAGTTAGATGCCACCAGCATTTACAAAACACACACATCATTCTTCATATGCCTAAAGCTCCACACCTGTATGCCACTTCAGTAATCTTCAGTAATCTTCATTATACAAAGCACAAAACCACATGCCTGTGTCCTGATATGCCAAATGGGTGAATGAGTTTCTGAAGTCTAATGCATAAAATACGTATTCTTCCTAGCTCACTTAGCCTCTCTTCTGAGACCAAACACAAGAAGACAACTTCAGACATGGTGAAGGCTTGCTTCACCTTCTGTAACCCCTCACACAGACTGTCTCTAAGCCCTCTTTAAGTTTTTGGTTTGACCAAGACCTTTTTCTCCCGTGCACTGGAAAGGGCTGCTTGTTAACATCTATGTCACCTATGTGACACCTATGTCATCTATGTGAAGACTAGGACATTGTTCCCCATGGTGGCAAGGCAGTTCACTGATGTTATTCCTATTACCAGTGTTTTAATCACTGGCTCCTTGCTGTCATCTGCAGAGTGTCAGATTCACTTCAGAAGACCTCCCCAGTCTGAGATACTGAGCAGTGTCACCTTATGCTCAGCAGACAGATGTGAAGAGGTGCCAAGTGTGACCCAGCAGCAGTTGGTGAAATGTCTCGCTTACTGGAGCTGCCTCTCATCCTCCATCAGACACAGAAGCAGCCTGTGGTGATGATACTCCTGTCTTAGGCACTCCCTCAAGCGGGATGTGGCTCTCCAGTGTGAGTTACCTATTTTGGTCATGTTAAATCATCTCCTTCCATCTCTTCTTAGACCAAGCAATCTGTACACATGTGGGCTGCACCCCTGTTGCCGTATCCCTGCTGATACGCCCTCCTGCACTCTGGAGGAAATTTCTTGATGTATCAGTGTAATTTCTCAGAGTGCAGCAGCCTTTAAATAAAGTAAATATTAGGAATTAATATGTGAAACTAACTTCTTTTTGCTGTTAAAAAGCAAGGAAATCCCTATCAGTGCATTCTATTAAAATAGTCTGAAAAGAACATATATGCTGTTTTTATTATAAGAATCATGCAGATTTATATTATTATTATTCTAAATTATTATCTCAGTTATTTCAAGTAATTTTATTATGTGGCTTTCAGGGGCTTGTCACAGAAAAAGAGAAAAGGACAGTGACCTGATATCTCACATGAAAGATAAAGACGCATAAACTGTTTAGAATCGTAGAATAGTTAGGGTTGGAAGAGACCTTAAAAGTCATCTAGTTCCAACCCCTCTGCCATGGGCAGGGACAGCCACCTCACTACAGTTGGAGAAGAAAATAATTTTTATGCAAATAGAGTCCAAAATGCCTTTCTCTCTCACCTCCTCTCTATTTCATGATTAAATAAATCATAAAGCTGTCACCAGAGACCGCACAGGAAAGAGGTCTCAAATGGTAGAAATGAAAGCTTTCTGCATTTGTCTGGTTTTAATTTCAAAAGGTATATTGAATTTAAAAAGAAAGAGAAGTTAAATAAAAGAGCATAACGCTATTCGCATGCCTGATTTCCCAAAACTACAAACAGACTTTATGTCCTCTTGTAATAATACAATGAATTTTCAAAACCAAGCACAAATAAATGAAAATAAACTATGACCCATAAGTTTCATTAGATTCACAGCATCTGATGCTTTTCAAATTCAAATTACCACCAGACAGTGCATCATTTTGCATAACTTATGTGTCCAAAACATAGGTGATAGCTTCTTCCGTCTCCCCCTTTTATAATGGAGAGATATACTTCAGCCATAGTGCTGGAATTTTTGCACCTAAAATCTGAGCAATAATTCATTATTTTTCATAGATACACTCTATCATGTACAATGTTTAGACCACAGTAAAGAAGCAAGCAGGGAAACCCCAGCATTTTTATGTTGAAGAACAGACCAAAATGCAATTCTTCGGTTGTTAGAGCACACACTCAAAGGTAACTACTGTTTATTTGTGCCAGAGGTCTTTAGTCTTCAGTAGATAGGATTAAATGCCCCAGTAGTAACACAGAATTCTCTGCAGATCAGCCATATCACTTTGGAAATTGAATATATACGTCTTACCTACCAGGGGTATGAATTTGGAGCTGGAAGAACTAAATCTTGGACAAATCTACCAAAAAGGAATTAAGGCTTAGTTTACAGTATTTACATCTGGGACAACTTCACTGGGTAGTGAAGTTCTCAGTCCTTAGTCTTACATGTATTTCAGCAATTAAGTAGTGTGACCAATGGGAAAAAAAAGCTTTTGCCTACAAATGCCCTATTTTTTAAACACAGATAGTTAAAAACACACACACAGAGCCTTGGGTGTCTAACAGGCTGTTTCCCCTCCTGGCTGCATGTGAGTGCATTTGAGAGTCATGTTTGGTCCTACATGCTCATTATGAATGTGGGAGAGACACCTTTGGATGCCATTGGTGGGGAAAGGACCTGAAGAGGAAGCCCCAGCATGTGGGGTGTGATGTGTGGGCTGAGCTGTGAGGAAAGTCTCTCTATTCTCTCCATGGGGACCTCATGGAGCAGGGCTTGAGCCATCCCCGCCTGGGAACACCAGTGATTTGCTCATGGTGGGAATCACAGCTGCAGGATTATGCAATGGATTTTGCTTCCTGATGTTTACCCCTCTGATGACAACTTTCCAGTTCTTCCTCCCCAATTTGTTCGGCTGAACAAGCTCGAGGCTTTTCACATCTCCTGGCAACCCACGGGTTCTCTATCCTGCTGGTCATCTGAACAGCAACTGAAATATAAGCCCATATATCTGAGGAAGTAAATGTCTCTTTCCACTCTGAGCTAGGGATGCAATACTTATCCATGCAGGAGTAAGATGAAGGGTGGCATTTCCAAGGCGGGAGGAAGAAATGTTTTAGGCAGCTTGTACTGTGAAATAGCATGATGTTTTTGGATAGGAATAAAGGGAAAAAGTCCCTTAAAACCATGTAGGAACATCACCACAGACACTATTGGAACTGTTAGTTAATGGTAAAAGGAAACATTTCCTACCCATGAAAGTACAAATCATGTATTGAATCAGATTCCAAAGATGATGTAGTATGATAAGAAATGCCAAAAGTGATATGCAGAATGCTAACTCCTGTGAGAAAATAAGAAAAGTGCTTCACCAGTGTTGTCATGACACAAACTAGTCATTATCACTGCGTTTAGTGAAAAAGCTCTGTTTACACAGCACTTTTCCATGACATCCTTTAATAGGAGGAAGGGAATAAAAACAGTGGTGTGAAGAACCAGGGTTTGATCAGCCAGGGTTTAAAAAAAAATACACAAATATGGCGTTTCAGAGTGGGTTGTGTAAAATCACATGCAGGAAGAAAACACAGTTGAAGTTCACATACTTAGAAATTATCACTGCCACCGGACAGCAGCCATTTTGCTCGTGACATAGAGACATTTCAGCTCAGATCTGTAGATCTGACTGTGGCTTCATCTCCTGGCAGCACCCTTCCTAGCTTTGTCAGTCTGTTTTTTCTGTTCTTCAGCACACTCTGCACCTTTCTGCTTCCTGAGTTTTCCTATCCTTTCCTCTGTCTCCAGTACAGGGGCAATCCCATCCTCAGCTGCATTCCTTGCTCCTTCTTCCCTGCATCCCCAGAACCATGTGCTACCCTTTTCAACATCCTCCTCCTCCCAGAATGCCAGTGTCACTCATGACCCGGGAAATATTGAAAACCAGCACCCCAAAACTCACATGCCAATGAGAACTGACATCTTTTTTCCCTGTTTTTATTCCTGATATCAGACAATGAAGAGAGCTGGGTACCAGACTGTCGCTTCTTTTCAGACAATTACCCACATCAAACATCAGTTTTGCTCCTTTACTTGCTGTTGGTAAATTAGGACCCAAGGAAGCAGACCACAGGTAGGCAAGCTCCCAGGAAACTAACCCCATACAGATTTTACCTGCCTATGGTGAGGCTTAGCTGCCTGTAGAACTAATAGGAAGGAACAGAAGCAATAAATTCCACTGTGAATTTATCTGCTTTTGCCAGCTCACTTGGAATACTTAAGGCAAGGTCATAGCAGGTTTGATAATTTAATTTTACTTTTTTTATTCCACTCAAATATTCTCAAATCAAAGCATGACTTGAAAAATAATTACTGAAATTTGGGGGTCAAATGTTGATTTTGTTAAGTTTGGAGCTGGTGAGAATCATTCCATCAGCAAGTTCAAGTGTCACTGCTGAAAGATAAATGCCCTTTTATCATATCTGTAGGAAATCCTGCTAACTTTTTGCTCACCATGTGACGGTTTATCTTAGTAAGACTTTTTATGTATGCTAAATGGTCAACTCCAACTTTAAAGGAAACAGCATTAAATACCTACTACCCACTTGTGCTTTTCAACACACGCACACATAATCTCATCACACACATACAGGTAATTGCTTTGTTACAACGTACAGCTTAAGGCTGCAAATCAGGCTGGTTTGATTTAGAGAGTGCTAAGCATGGGCTGGCAGTCAGGCACTAGAGCTGGAGCTGGTGTATTGTGCAAATCCTTCACACACAGCTCCCTCAGTTCTGTTCTTTGAATCTTTGACCCATGTGGCGTTTGTACACATATACAAAAGAAGGAATATTCAAATTCAAGTTATACCAACTCTAACATTGTACTTTTAAGGAAAACACCCTCCTGTACTTAACACATTGGTATCTGTTATCCCATCATGCTGCTGGAAGTCTAACACAGAACTGGAATATATTATCTTTCTGCTCTACTTTAATCAAGTCCCAAGAATCCTTGAAGGAAATCCTCTGCAACAGATCTGAACCTAGGAAATCACACTGCTTACTGAGAGGCAATCAAGCACACAAGAAGGCTCCAGGTATTTGCATAGCTTCATGTTCACGTGGGAAAGCCATACACCCCAGGTGCAGCCATAGAGCTGCACAAGGCAAAGCCATGCCATAGCTGCTCAACCAGCAGTAGTAGGACAGCACATGATGTACACAGGCTTACACAGGTGAAGGAAGTAATCTTGCACAAGATTTGTCTGCTGCTAATACATGCATCTGATGCACAGAGACATTGCCAGCCTCTCCAACAGCTCCTGAGCATGCGCATGAACAACTCGGGTAACAGCTCGCCAAGCGAGGTGCACTGGCCGTTAAGCACAAGCAGCCATTGGCATGCTACTCTGAAGCTGAAAATTCAGCCTATCACCTATTGAAACCACCTGTAATTCCAGGGGATTTGCTGAAACGACAATTTGTGCTGGTTTTGTACTTCTGAAATTATAATTCTTTAGCATGCAGAAGAAAGTTAAGTCACATTTTCCTTAGCAGATGCCATTCCCGCCTTGCTGCGCGTCACAGCCCTCTGAGGTGACTTCAGTAGCACTGACCTTGGATATCGCCGCAGTGGAATTACTTTCCTTACCACTCCCTGGTGCACTCTCCTCGATCGCTGCTGTTGCTGGGGTTTCTGCCTTCTTTGCACTTGTTTCCAGAGAAACAGGAGGCCCTACTGTCCCCAGCCCACTCACTGGGGTTGAGCTCGGACTGCTTGGTTGCCGTGACTGAGCTTTATACCAGCTAGGGTAAAACAAAGGATCGGTGGCTTCTGCTGTGGCCGGCACTTGAGTGTCAGACTCTGGGGTCTGTTGAGAACCACTTGGTGTCACAACCTCATCCTTAATCAGGACAGATAAAGAGAAGAACAAGCATAGTGCACCATGTTACCTTCCTGCCATTGCCACATCGCTCTGCATGCCATGTTTTTATATGGTCTGACAGAATTATAATCAAAATGCAAAGCAAAAGCAATTATCATATGAATAACACAGATAAGGGAAAGAAAATAAGTGACCCAAACAACAGAATTGGCGGGTAGAATTAGCTGGGAAGGGGATGCTGCCTGAGATTGGAGTGAGCAAGTGGTTCCTTGATAATTCAGATAAACACCCACTTCAATCCTAAAAATAAAAGAAATTCTGCATAACAGCCTCATGAACCGATACCAGCTGTGGACAAGTGTAGGTACCTTCAAATGGTTTGTCAGGTTTTGGGTTAAAAATAACACATTTCCCAACAAGCCTGTTGATATGAGCAGTTGGAATAAGGGTAATGCAAAGACGCTGAAGAGAGACATTTGCCCACCAACCTTGTTCTCAGTGCTGTAAGCCAAGCACAGTTTCTCTGTCACATAGAGGAGCAGCCAGATAAACTGCACCTCTCTACCTGCACCAAGCTCTCAGGGCTCGCCCACATGGTTTGTGCTATCACCACAGCATTTTTGCTTTGCCTTTCTTGCATCAGAAAGCAAAAGCTGAAATACAGGTATTCCGCACACCACAACACCCACATGCCGTGTCTGAATCCACATCTGACCATCTCCTAACGACATTTTACAGTTGCTACAGCAGCATGCTGCACCTTTCCCACTTTAACCTTAGAATTGGGGGACTTCATGTTAGTGGGCAGAATTGCTTATGTCTAGTTCTTGTTTGCATAAAGCCCTACATCAGTTAGGCTACATAAGCTTAGTTAAGTCAGCGCAAATCCTCAAAGGACAAACTTCAGTTAAATCAATAAAGCTTGATTTAAGAGCATCTTCACACAACTGGTATTAACTCAGGTATGTTTTTAAATCACAGCAAGAATGAATCTATAGTATTTATTTCCCCTTGTTTTATGGGGGAGCTTGCTACAAACAAAGATTCTTTACATGCTCTATTGTTTTCACACTGTACTACTCAAACATCTTCACAGCAGACTTTACCTGCTCAGCAGCTCCACTGGGTAAATTACATAAGAGGAGAATTTGCTAAGTTAATTGTATGTAAGGCCAGCTAATGTAGGAAGGAAATAATATTATTTTTATGTAGGTCTTTTAGAATATGCAGCAATTACGGTCTCATTCTAATTGCATTCCTTAAGAATAAGTGCTGGCCTAAATTATTCACACCCTGAACCTGTTTGCTGCTAGGTTGTAAGAGGCCATTTCCTCTCCTGTTTGGTCTATGATGCTCCTATATCTTCCTAGATAAATCCCTAGCATGACAAAAAACAGAAGGTGGCAAATGTTATTCACAGAAAACAGATAGGAAGTATTATGTAAAACTTGGTGGAGAAAAACTCACTAAATCCAGAGAGAATACGTTAGTAAAAATATTTTAACAACCATTTCATTTATAATAGTTAGTCTGAGTTAAACCGCAGCAAGCAGAACACTCACTGGTAATGCGCCTGACACCCAAACTGAATCTCTTCTGTTTATATCTTATGTATACCATATACATCTCACTTATTTAGCAGTGTAATTTTTTGCCTATCAAGCGATACGTACACAGGTTGAAAAGACAGGGTACAGTTGTGCATATGTGTGCAAGGGCAATAAACAATTCTGCTCTCCAGCTCATTGACTCCCTTAGCCGTGCTCCTGACGACTGGTGTCTACAAGGCACAGGGAAGTGTTTTCTTGCTCTGCCAGGGCACACTCAGCATAGCTGGTGGGGCAGTGGGCACTGAGGCACTTACCTGACCAGCTGGGGTGGCAGGCAGCGGCACTGCAGTGGGTTCAGCTGGGGGCTCTCCTGCTGTGCTCTGCGGTTCTGGGTCCTGCTGAGGTGGCTGTGGTGCCCCTTCCTCCTCCACCTCTTCCTCCACCTCCTCCTCTCCTGATGACTCTGTGTGTACTTCATCCAACTCTTCACCATCCACCGTCTCCTCCTCTTCCTCTTCTCCCTCCTCCTCTGATAGGACACATGTAAAAGGACAGGGAGGAGAACACATGAAGATGGCTACAATCTTTATGTAAGTAAAAAGCCAATTACAATTGCATGGCAGATGTGCTGATAACCTTCTGCATTGGCAGGGGATGCAGGCTGGGGAGAGAACATTGGTGAGAAGCCTAGTCCCACCAGCCTGGACTGGGCACTGCCATATATCTGCCATCAGGCACTGCACAACAGGAGGGACACTGAACACACACGCTTGTTAAAATCTAGAGCTGACCCTTTCCATGGGATGGAGGACAAAATGTCCAGTCAATGCAGTTATCCTCATGAGGCATGCGCAGCACAGCCCTGCACCTTTTGGGGAGAGGATACCTGGTCTGGTACAATGTGCCAGGACAAAAATCCCTCTTGAAATTGCAGGTGTATGTTTGTTTTAGACACCTCTGAAGCCATCAAAATAAATCTTTACACATCAGTGCTTTGCAATACCTTACTGGAAGTCTGGGATACCAACCTTCCTAAAATCAGACTGTCAGACTTGATCAAACCATCATTTCTGCATAATCTGACATATTCATGCCTTGGCTAGTTTCCAGAGGGAGCCCTCTAACAATGCACTTTCTTTTGCATAATCACATTACTCATTCTTATAAACACTTGATGTTCAGAGCCATCCTAGCACTCAGAGAATGCACTAATGCAAGCTCCAAATTAATTGCACATTTTGCACAGGTATTTAGAAGGAATGCAGATCTGTGAATTGAGTAACGCCCTCATAACGAAGAAATGTTTCTGCAGGCAAATACACTTCTGTAAGCAGTCCTGAATCTCAGTTTACACATCCCCTTGCTGCAGTAGGATCTTCAAATACAGGACTGAACTCCTGATTGCCAAAGCCCTTGCTGATGGCTTGTCTCCAGGAGGTGGGTGTCACATTCCTTATCACATGGTGGGGGTTTGTGTCTATCCAGAGCATAAGGTCACGATCTTGGCAGATGCTTGTGCATGGCAGGGATGTGTCAGCTGTGGCTGATCACAGGGATGAACTGGGCATGAGGCTGTGACTAAAGATTGTCTCTCTCAGGACGTATCCCTTGAGGTTCATGGCCCTGCGAAATGACACCTGCTTCTCTGCTGCTGACTGGTGCACAGCTGCTGTCCCGCTACATGGATCGCAGTGCCAAGTATAGCTAGTCAACAGACTCCAACCCTCATACAAAGATCTGTACAGCAGGCATGCAGGGTCCCTTGCAGGGAGCAGCCATATATTCTGAAGTTAGTGTTAAGTCTTGACACAGGAGTAAGCAATGGGTGGCATCTGCATGCTGTCTAATTGGCTGATAAAGGTAAATGCAGATGTACCAGCAGAATCCAGTGCTAGCAAGAAAATTAAAGATATCAAGACAACTGTTACAGCTGCCTTTTAATAGGAGAGATCTGCTTATCTGAAACAGTTGTCTCCATTAACTTCTTATGGTTACTCTGTAAGGTAAAGCATAGGTGAGCCTAGATTTCAGGCTACTTTGGTAAACATAAAATTACAACTTTGTGCTTATTATATAGATATATTAAGCATGTTTAGTCATGATGTCATGACAAATGACATGACACAAGATGTTAAATGCATGAGATTATGACATTTTTTGCTTCTCTCTATAACTCTTCTGATCTTGAATTTTATGTTTCTGTTATATTTCTCAATTATTACCAAAAAAGAGTAAGTACTTTCATAAGTACTTCCTTTAGTAATAAACATTCTACTTCTTAAATGCCTTTCTAGAGCAGACAGGCCACACAATAATGGCATCTTTTAGGGAAAAAAAAAAAAGGACTTTAGAGAATGAGATAAAAGCTTAATTTTGTGGTCCCTTCACATGAGGAATCAGTAAAGACCTCAGGCTTAGGAAAGTGTTGAGGATACGTAAAAGGTAAGATTCATGGTGTCAACATGTTATGTGACTTTTTTTTAACTGTGATGGATTTTTGTTATTGATTATAATTGATACAAAATGGTCTAGTTATACTTTTGGATGGACAAAAATACCTGATTCAAGTTTTGCTACTCAGTATCATAATGTAAATCACACAGAGCTGTGATTTAAGAAAGTAATTTAGGTGAAATAAATGACATACCTCTGTCAAAATCAATTTCTCGTATTATCTTTTCTTCTCTACTGAGGTTCACTGTGAATTGGTTCATATTTTCATATCCATCCTCTATTTTTTCCATTTGAAATCCTTTAGATGCTTCAGTAATTCTAAACCACAGAAAGTAGTTATTGGTATTTAGATTTGCACATAACTTTGCAATTTGTGATTCATTATAATGATCAAGAGTCTCAAGTTTAGGTACTTACTTTTGTAGCAATGTTTTGGCATTCTGTGAAAACAAAAAGGAAATAACTGACTTCTTAAATGGTTCATTTTTGGTCAGAGATTTTATGAATTGAGATATTATTCTTACAGTGGCTGCTTCTAAACATGCTAATATGGATCTCATAAATGACAACCATGACAGATCTATGAATGAGATCAGATTTACATGATAGTTAGTATACAGCTGAGTAAGCATTTTAGTCCATTGAGGACTTTTTAAGTAAAATCAAAGTATGATAGGAAATATGTACAATTTCTACAAAAATTAAATGGAAATATTTTTGCTCTTCTTTTTTGTCTGTTTGTGGTGAAAAGAAATTGCTGTATTATGTCTTCAGTCACAGTAACTATCTTTGGCCATCCATAAGGGCATACTTCTGGAGCCTTTTTGGAAAGAATATTGCCTTTAATGTAGAGAAATCATAGGAAAAAATAAGTAAAGTCATAAAAATGTGACTTGAAACATAAATACTTAATTCTTGGAAAGTTAATCACTCTGTCAATACACAAACAAAACCTATAACTCACAGAAGTTCAACTACACGCATTATAACAGTGGGACAATACGGATATGTTGGAAAATGTTAGAATTCCTGTTTCTTCTTTGGGGATAAGAAATTCATACCCAGAATAGTATATTTTGGTGCACACATCAAATACTCATGTTCTTGGTTTGGACACTATTCACAAGAAGACTAGTCATTTGCCTGTGCTGATGCAAGTGTTTGAAAAATGTGTTTGTGTAAAAGTTTACTCAAACTCTGAATGTGCCTAAAATCGAGAAATGCTTAAGTAGTATTTCAATAAACCCATCATTCTTCTTCCATCTGCATTTATTGACTTTATACCTGCAAAAACACCGCCATTTCTGGTTCTTCCATGAACTGGATTCCTGATTCAACCAGCTTTGACACAGCTTCCAAATGATCTGCATACTTCTTCATCAGGGAGCGGACATGTTCCAGTTTCTCCTCTTGGGTTCTAGTGATTATTTGTGTCATCTCATTTTTTCTTTCTTCCAGTACAGAATAGAGATAATCAAATTTTTCACACAGCTGCTCTTTCTGTCGTCTGCAGCATTCCTGCAAATCATTTGGTTTATGTTAAACATGTTATGTTCTTAAAAGAGTTTCTATTTTTACAGTTACTTGGAAGCATTTTCATCAAAGAGATTCCTCTTTCTGAGCAGTGCAAAGGATTCTGAATGACCCCAGAGACTTTCATAATTTTCAAAGCCCAAGCTATTGGAACAAAAGTTTTAAAACCATTCTCAGACTCTGAGTTTTGAGACACTGAAAGACCCCAAACAGGTTATTGTATAACTTGTCAGTCTGCTAAAACTCTGTAAAAGGTATTTGTGATATCTGCAGTGACACATCAAAGTCTGCAGGAAAGGTAAAAACCTCCACTTTATTAGCAGCTGGATTCACTTGCATGGACAGAATGTTTTTTAGAGGAGCGATTGTCTCATATCAGCTCTGGAGAATTTTATTTTTCTACCAGAGAACCTAGAGCTATCCTGGCTGGCCTTGATTTTCACATACACCCACTCAGACTCTATTTTGACAATAGGTGTCCATTATATTCCATTTACTGTGCACTGAATAAGGTAGCAGTACCACAAAGGAAACAACGTGTGACAGAAGCACAAAGACAAGAAGGAGGTTTCAGTTTCCAACCCTGCCTTCAGGCACTCATTTTCACATAATTTTTTAAGACACTTTTATTGTCCTTCCAATCAGACAACATAGAATATTTCACTGAGTAAGGAGGATGGGTTTGATGACTGAATGCTCTCTAACAAGAACACACTGCATTTGCAAGGGAGGATTTATGGGGAGGAAATAGGAGACAGGTTATCTATAATGTCTGAGGTCTATGGAACAGAAGTACTTGAGTCATCTGTGTGCCCTGGGGCATAACCTTATTGTGGTTATATCTGGTTCTGGTTGGTGGTGATTATTTAAAAATCTTTCCTAGGAACTGAGGCTGAATCAATTCCTCATCTTCTTCCCTTGAGGCATAATGCTGAGATCCTGGCAGCACAGAATTATTAACAGTACAACAGTACTTTTGGGAGTGATAAGACTGATTATTCATAGCACTTGGCCAGAGAGAATCCCACTTTTTCTCTTGACTTTCAGCCAGAGCTCTTTTCTCCAAGTGGTGACAGTCTGCTCTCTATCATTCAGAGGAGAAAGTCTTTCAAAGCTGGACATGTGGCCAAAAATCATGCTCTGAATTGAGGGGTGGGAAGCGAATACAGATCTTGTTGCATTGACCCAAGTATCCACCTCTCATGAGGAAGACAAGGCTAAACAGGAACTTGTAATTTAAAACTCCCTGCAGGCGGGCAGGCTTGTCCTGACCTTTTGGAGGTCCTTGACACTTCCCAGAGATTCCTGATTAGTGAATTAAGGGGTGGGGATAAGGACGTTTCCAAAGCAAGTGAGTCACAGTTCCTGGGTGTCATTCTATTCTTCAGACCTCAAATAATCTTTCTCTCTCCTTTCTTGCCTCTCCTAGCTTTCTCCCCGTGTTTCCTGCACTTTTGCTTGCTCCAGATTCCTCTTTAGTTTAGCCTACAGTGACCTCCTCTGAAACGTCATTCAGACACCTTGTAAAACAACCTTAATTTCAAGACAGGTATATGCTGTCTTTGCCATTTGAGGCAGGACAAGAGGTAGGAGGAGAACAAGAGAGTGATAGCAGGGTGTCCTGAGAGAGTCTTCCTTAACTCTTAGCTCTAATATACATTATTTCCTGCCAGTAGATATTACAGAGCTGTGAACCTCAAGAGTAAGAGAGTAAAACAGGTTCCTAACTGCAAATGCTGAAATATTTCTGAAATATTTTCTTTCTGCATAAAATGTTCCCATTTGAAGTCTCTGCCTCATGGAAGTATCCTAATCAGATTCTGTATAATGAAAAAGGTTAACAAATACATGCCTTTCCATTCTGAAATGTTTTCAGCCTTTTTGTTTCTTAAAGCATGGCTACAGCAAAAATAAGAGTCCTTGCCACTGAGCATGAGTCGCACTGCTTGTTCTGAAGTTATCTGTATTGACTGGCCTATGTTATTAGCATTTGACTGAAACACAGTAATTTCTCATTATTTGACTCATATTGTTTACAGGGCTAAACAGTACTTAATTATTTATAATTGTTTTCCACTATCTAGCATTTTATATTCCTTTGTTATTTTCAGTGTAATATGCATTTTTTAGGGTTGAATAGAAGCAGTAACTAAATATGGAACTGTAGACTACTGCTACTGAACCTACTCTAGCTAAAAGGAAAGTGATCATGTATTTTCTGCTAAAGCAGATATTTACTGTTCTCTGCAAAGTGTTAAGCAAAGAGAAGAGACGATCGTGGATTATAAGTATTATTTCCATGTGTGCACATTTCTTAGCTCCAGCTGTTGCTTTTCATCTTCAAGGACAAACTGATGTCAATTCAGACAAAGCTTTTGTGTGGTAGGAAATGTGATTTGCTTGAAATGTAACAAGGAAGTGGCCAAGGTAAGCCCTAAGATCTATTTTCTGCAATCTTTAAAGGTGAAAAGCCTATTTAAACATCTGAAGGCAAAATGGCTGCACTTTCTTTAGGTTTTGAGTTTAAAGGTTAGACTTTAAATTGAGTGGATGACTCTGAGGAAGCTAGTTTCAGAAACTCGTGTATTTGTTAAGGTATTTTTAGCATAGAATTTTCTCCATACTTCAGACTAAATATTTGAAGTTTTGTTTCTGGTTCAGCTAGTTCAACTTAAGTGAGTATAAGGTTTTGCTTTTATATCATTCAAATTTCTGCAGCTAACCTACTTGAAAAGCTTGTTTCTGTCTGCAAAGTCCTGATAGCAGCCATTTTCCATCCTTATGGTTTCATACTTCCTGACTACAAAGTTCTGGCTGCTGCTAACATCCACTCTCACTTACTTGGGCTAATGATTTTATGTTCCTTGAAGCAAACCTGGACATTTTCTGTTCTTCCTTGCTCTAAGGAAATAGAAGCCTTGGCCAATTGTGTACATAGACTGTGGAATAATTCTTCTTACCAATTAGAGTCTATACATTTTGGATTAACTTATTTTTCTCTCTGCTATTTCTCTTTTCTGCTCCAGCTCTAAAGGGTCAATATAATTCTAATTGGGCTGAGAGGGATGCAACTCCTTCACTAGATGCTTCCATCAAACTCTTATCACAAAATCAATCCATACGAGCTCCTTTCAGCCTTTGCTTTTGCTGGTACAAACCTCTTGGAGAAAATGAAAGCCACTTCTGCCACTGAATGACACAAAACTAATTCCAGCTCTGTCAGAGTAAGACCTCTACCAGAAAATCCAGTATGAACCCTAAGTCTTCTCTCCCACAAGCAACAAAACAAGACTCCTTAAATGACAATGTAAGTGTATTAAAAAGCACTTCTGTGCAGAAGGCAGATCAACCAAATAATGAGCTCACTGACACACTTGGGTGCCATGCTACATAGGTTATGCTGTGGCTTAGACTAAGGCTCTGTTTACAGGACCAGTCAGGCTTTAGACTTCTACAGCTCTAGAACCTGATCTTAGATGTTAAATGAGATGGGAGTTGATGGAATTTTCTTGGATTTGCTTTTAACTTCAGTGATATGCCATTAAGAATGCTGAACAAGATGTGCTGATATGGATTATTCTTATTCTTTGTCCTTCATCTCATGGCCAATGTCAGAGGCAGGGTGCCCAGCAGGACGCATCCTTTGGTTGAGGCAGTACAAGTGAGGTAATGGTTTAGTAAAAGGCTGTGGGAATGCATTTGCGTAAAGTGAGGTCTGTCAAAGAATGATTGTTACCAGCAATTTAAAAGATGTGACTTATTGAAATAACTGCATTTAAAGAGGTTGTACCTACCTCAACTGTCTTGCAGGTCTCCTCCAGCTGCGTGACTATCCCTTGCATTCTGTCATTGCTCCCCACAAGGACTGCAATGCCATCACTCAGCTCAGACTAGGAAGGAAGTAAGGGGAGAGAAAGCAAAAGGTGTTACGTACTGTCCCATTTCAAGGTGGCACATCTAACTGTTAGGAGCAAGAGATGAATGGGCCATACCAGGATATTAGCTTTACTTACTTTCCTCTCTAAAAAAAATATAAAAAACATTGATATTTTGAAACTTTTTGTGGAGAAGAAACTGTGGCTTTGAAAGGAGGAAGCACTTTATTCTAGGAAACTCTTCTAGATGCTTTTGTCTGAAGCACTTTTTCAACAGCCCCAAAATATTCCATTTGGGTTTGTCTCTTGATGGGTTGGTTCTTTTTAGTGTCTGGGTGTAGCCATGCTACTGTGCTATTCTCTGACCCCTGCAGCTCTTGCCACTGGAGAGGAGAAGAGGTACTCCATTGACCTGGAAGGACCAGGGCGCTACAGAGTCCCTGGCATGAAGGCAGCAGGGCTGGGCCTGTTGTGAAAGGGGAAGAGAGGAAAGGAGGAGGCGAAAGTGGAGGCTGCTGATCCACTGGCATGAGGGAAACCAGTGGAAGAAGGAAATGGCCAGAATGTGGGGATGGGGATGACTGTGAGGTATCCTTAGAGGAGGAGAAGCAGAAAAGCTGGTCTTTAGGGAACTTGTTGAGGGTGCTGGGGAGGGTAAGGGACTCTTGGCAGTTTGCTGTGACAGAAGCAACCGTGTCTGTAGCCTCCACAGATTTGTAAATGATCCTTTGAAGCATGCATTCTGCAGCCTCCAGGTTACACCTCCAGTCTTGGGCATGACAGCCCCTTTCCACAGGCACTCTGGGAAGGAAACCACACCTTGCAAATCTCCATGCAGAGGGAGTGACTGGATGCATGGATTCAGTCCAAGAAACTTTTCCCCCTTCTCCCTCCTTTTTTTGATTGAAAAGGATGTTTGTAGCTACTTTCCTAAAGCAACTTCTCATTTATAGTTTCCACACACAAGCATCTGTGTGACAAAGTTGGAGGCTGGGATTGCAAACTTGGCCTGTCTGATTGCTTGCCCCACTGGGACCCTCCAGAAAAATGAGCTGTTTATCTCAGGAGGATAACCCAGTGAGTCAGGTTTTAAATTAATACTGTATTAAAAATAAACAAGTCTTCTACTGGTGACAGCAAGGGCAAAGGATGTTAGGTACATCCTGTGCTGCCAACTATTGAATATTCCTGCATTCACTTGCAGAAGGAGGTTTTTCACTTAACTTTTCTTAAAAATCGGATGCTTAAAGGCAAAAGTGCCTGATAGATAACTATTTGGTTTGTAATGGTCTGTTCTCTTTCCAGTTCATGTGTTGTAAATGCCACTTGTTTTTTTGATCTAAAAGCACTGAAAAAAGACAATAGGAACCTTGTGAGAGAGATCCTCAGCTTCACATCAAACTGCTGTCTAAAATGTTTACTGACTATACTAATAAAAATTGGGACACTCTAATATATTTCTGTGTGATCTCTCATAAATATATTTTCCTGTGTTTCTAAACAGTTCTACCAGATTTGTGTGAGCCTTTCGCTCACACACAGGAATGGCAAAGGCCCCTTTGGAAACTCACAGGAATCCCTATTGATAGTCCTGTCAGTTGACTATGACATCCAAAAAGATATTTACCTTCTGTTGCTGGTAAACATTTGTGAGAGGAGCAACTTGACAGTCTTTGTGGGCACCAAAGACTTTGCACAAGGAGCAGGTGGGTATTTCACAGTTCAAACAATAGATATTAATTCTCTCATCTTCATGCTCTTCACACATTGGCTGGTCACACTTCCTTTCAGGTCTGCAGAAGAATACAAAATTAAAACAAACTTGGTGCTCATGAGTTTTTGATGACAACACTTAAGGTATCAGCACGAAATATGATATATAGCAGTGTCCAAGGCTGACCTGAGTATGCAGTGTAGACGTAAACCTGACACATGGGATGACTAAATAGACAGTGGAGCAGATTAATGTCCTGACACAACAGGATGTGATGACAATATAGCAACATGAGTTCATATGGGAATGCCAGCTGGGAGTGTGACTGAACCCTCACTCATATTTTAAAATGTAAACAACCTCACTAAGAGTGATCTCAGACTACTCGTATACTTTAATTAGCATGTTATCTAACATTTATCTGAAATACAAAACATATGTAATTTCTCTCAGGTTCCTCATACAAAATGTTGGGCACTTAGCCTTAAAATAGAAAAGCTCTTATGCAAGGGAATAAGCGAATCAAATTGAGTACTGATGGACCTTTATGCCCTTAACTCTATGTCTCTGCTGATGAGCATTGCAAGACTCAGGTCAGGACTGTATCAAACAGGACTGGGTCCTTATGGCCTTTACAATAGGCCAGCAATCAAATAAGGTTTGACACTAATTTTATCTGGGTGGCACCTGTCTAGCTTGTATGATTTTGAACTTTTTAACAGTAGGTAACGCGATTGTACCCATCTCGAAATACATGGGTTACACAAGGAGCATTCCTCTCCTGTGCTAAGCCAGGAACTGTCACCAGGCTAGAGTTCAATCCTGATCTTCTCTTCAGCAAAATGATTTCTCTATATACACACAAGTCAATTCCTGCTGTTTTAGGAACTGATTTAGTTGTAGCTTCCTTTAATCAAGCCACTTAACTGATGCTCCAAGTGTAGGTGAATGCTCTGGTCCAGTCTGCCTGGGGAGACTGATGGTTTTCTGAGCCCATGCTTTGGGCTTAACACCCTGAACACATCTGCTGCAAGCACATGTGTGTATGAAGATGTGGTACCAGAGGACAGGCTCAATAGCTTGATGGAGGGAGTGTGTCTGGGGGTTCAAGCCTCCAAAGATTGCTACTCCTATGGCAGCAATGTTAAATATTTCCAACATAAGCCATTATCCCCTTCTGCTGCCATCTGGAAGGAGAACTATGATTTACCTGTAGCAAGTGGAGCAATGGCATCATACAAATAGATCTTTTCATCTTCAGATACAAAATATTTTCCAAAACTATAGAATTTAATGGAATTACATGCAAAAAAAAAAAAAAAAAACAACCAAAAAATCCATTTTACAGAGCTCTGTAGCAAGGAGGCAACCAGTCATTCCGTTCAACTGAAAAAAGATGTATGAGAAAATCACTATTTTAGATTACACTACAGTAGAGTTTTTCCATCTAGTTTGGTAGAATAGACATGGCATTTAGTTTTTAATGACAAAGTACAGGTTTTCTCTTTTTAAGGGAATGGAATGACTATGATTAACTAGATGCCTTTAAAAAAACATCAAGCAACAAAGAGATGTCCCATGCATTCATATCATTTAATTTAAAGAAGGCACTGGAATTTAAAGGATTCATATGGGAAGTCTGTAATCTGCAGTATGACATGATATACCAGAATAAAACAGGACAGAAACTTCTGAAGGAAGCCTGTATTATTTGGGTCAGACTTCTAGCATACATTTACGTAAGGCACTCAGTGTGTCAAATCCAGCATCATTTTAATGCTATTCAAAAGGCATGTGTTTCTACTGTAAAAACACTTTACACTGTTTGCAGGTGACTGAAAACAGCCCCTAATATATTCATGTTTTAATGCACCAGTAGGAGGGCCTGCATGTGACAGCACTAACAGACAATGAATTTCAAAGTGATTAATTAAGCCTGAAATAGCTGCTCTTCCTGCAAATATTTACAAGACCAGGAACAGAAACCACTTGAAGGTTACCTGACACTGGAATGATGCCACTAACATGAAAGACACATCACACATGTCAAAAAAGAGACGGTGTCAAGTGAGTTCAGCCAGAAGTAACCAGCCTTCAAAGGTGCAGCAAAGAGCTGGGAGAAACCTGGCAGAACTCCCTGAACTAGGGGGGCCTTAAAGACATTGACAGAACAGTAGAAGTAAACAGAACTATAGTCTCCTTCCCAGGCTGCACAAAAGGAATGATTTTTAGCACAACATTCCCTAACTTCAGAGGGAATCCTCTAGGTCTATATCGGGGTAGCAAAAGCCAAAACACAACCTCGATGTTTAGAATGGAATCTGCTCCTGAAACAGGAGATTAAAGAGTAGCTGATTAAAGAAACAGCATGGCTGTAGTAAGTGAAAAGATACATCACATATGTGCTTGTGACCAAAGAATTGGCAGGTTGCTGAAATAGCCTAATAGCTTTGAGCTTTCCTTCTCTGACTCTGCTCTTTGAATTGCTTAGCCTGTGTTTGACTGTTAACAGATTTGTTCTTTTCCATTAAAATTGGCTTTGGATCCTAACATGTGGAGTGTTGTGTGTGCTTTATGGAGAGGAGGATTCTCAGCACTGGTAAGGCCACACCTGGAACACTGGGTCCAGTTCTGAGCTCCCCAGTGCATGAGAGACATGGACATACTGGAGAGAGCCCAGCAAGGGGCCCTGAAGATGATTAAAGGTCTAGAGCATCTCTCCTGTGACCAAAGATTGTGGCTTGGGACTTGCAACCTGGATAAGGGAATGTTCAGGGGGATCTTAACAACGACCTTGATCTTACCAGTATCTTCAAGTATCCAAATACCTGAAGAGAGGGTGTAATGAGGATTGAGCCAGGCTCTTTTCAGTGGTGCCCAGTGCTAGGACCAGAGGCAATGGACATAAACTGAAGAACTGGAGGTTCTCTCTGAACTTCAGGAAACACTTTTTCACTGTGAGGGTAACCAAGCACTGGCACAGGTTGCCCAGAGAGGTGATGGAGTCTCCATCCATGGAAGTCTTTGAAAACCACCTGGACATGGTCCTGGGCAACTGGCTCTGGGTGGCCCTACTTGATGTCCAGAGGTCCCATCCAGTCTCACATGTTCTGTGATTCTGTGATTTGGTGAGGAAACGCAAAGTTGGTTTGCAAGTAAAGGAGCACACTTTAATTAAAGTCACAGTAAGACCATAGGAAAACTGCTGTTCTGTTAGAAAGCATGTTTTCCTTAGGATTTTTACAAAATCCTGAATGCGACTTTGATATTGTTTTCACTGAGGACCATAAGATAGCTGTAGCCTGTCCTGTACCATCGCATCAGCTAGTGCCTGCACCTGGTCAGGGAATGGAGAGAGAATCTGTATGGCTGTATGAGGCACAGTCAGGTCATTAGTGAAGGTATTACACTGTATTAGCCTCAGTAGCAATCTTGGGCATACACCATTAATGACTGATCTCCACCTGATTTCATGTTGTTCACCATGACCCTTTGAATCTGGCAGTTCAGCCAGTTTTCAGCCCACTTCACTGCCCACTATAGACTTTTCTCCCAGCAGTTTGTGAATAAAGATATTACAGGAGACACTGTTGAAAGTTTAGATAAACAACTTACCAGTGCTCTCCTCTCATTCACTAGGTTGGTTGTCTCACTATAAAAGGCTAGCAGATTAGTCAGGCTAATTTCCCCTTCACAGATCCATGCTGACTATTTCTAATCACTTTTTTGTCTTTTATATGTTTGAAAATAGTTTCCAGTAAGGTTTGCATCAACAGCTTTCAAGGAACCAGTGTGAGGATGACCAGCCTGTAGTTCCCTGGATTCTCCTCCTTGAAGATTCGAGTAACATTTGCTTTCTTCCAATCCAGTCTTCAGGAACCTCTCCCGATTACCACGATCTTTTGAAGATTATTGAGAATGGTTTTGCAATGACATCAGCCAATTCCTTCACCACTCGTGGGTGTGTCTCACCAGGATGTCCATTTTTTTCCCCTAACTTGATCCCACTCCTCCAAGGGTAAGTCTTCCTTACTCTAGTCTTTCCCACTAGTCTCAGGAGCCTGGGATTACTGAAGACTGATTTTACCGGTAAAGATCGAGATGAAGGAGGCATTGAGAACCTCAGCCTTTTTTATGCCCTCTGCCACAGAAGATCCTGCTCCATTCTAGTGGTGGACCCACACCTTCTCTAATCTTCCTTTTGCTGCTGATGCACCTGTAGAAGCTCTTCTTGTTAGCTTCTGCATTCCTCCTGAGTCCCTCTGTACATGCTTGGACGACAGTGTCTTCCCTGAGTCATCTGCCCACCTTAGTTTTGCTTCTTTTCTAGTGTTTTATCAGAAGCTCCCTGTTAATCAATGCAGATATCCTGCCACTGTTACTGGAGTATATGGGGATAGACCATTCTTAGGTTTAGAGAAGATGGTCCTTGAAAATCAATCACAATGATAGGCTCACCCAAAAGTAGTGAAAAGCCTATCAATAGCCAGGGTAGAAATGGGGCTCGAAAAATTAGAAGACTATAAAAGTTCACATGGGCATAGGGATTCCTGCAGCTCTGTTACACTAGTATTATCATAAATGCCTGGTCCAAGAAACCAGGTGTGCCTGAGGCTTTGTTTCCATGTGGGACATGGAGATGGAGACAATGGTGGGACGGGCAATGAGGAGGTGGAGAAGATCCAGGTGATCTCTTTCCTCATGTCTTTCACTGCACAATCTGTGGGGCTTCTCCTGCAGCTACCTTGTTTGGCAACCTGTGAGCAGGGAGCCCATCTTCCCGATCCAGCCTATCTGAGATCCCATGGCATCCCTGCAGCAAGTCCTAGAGAGCCATGGGAGCTCTGGCTGAGGTCTCTGAGGTGTCAGGGATAGCTGCTCCTGGCGGTGGTAGCTTCCCCATCCTGCAGCGCACCATCACCCTCGCAGAGCCTATACATGCTGCTTTCAGCACAGCACCTAATCCCTGCTGTGCACACTGCTCCATCTGTGCTCAGGGCTGCAGGGACAGCCTGTACCTAGGGCTCTCCCTGGTAGGTGCAAGCTTGACCCTCCCTGATCAGGATTCAGCTGGTAACAAAGCCCAAAGCATCTTTTGATCGGAGACAGCCAGACAAGCTTGTTAGAGGCTGCCAGAGCTTGCAAGAAGTCACAGCCTCCTCTTGCTACCTTTTCCTTGTGGCAGCAGGAATCCTGGTGGTCCTCAGGTAGTTCAGGTAATCAGTGGCCTACAGACTTTCAAATATTGGTTTAATATTTTAGCTAACTTTTATTTCAACTGGGTCAGTCCTTTGCTGTCCTCTAAAACTTTGTAGAAGACACATCCTGCTTGAGGATTTCTTTCCTGTGCTGCTAACAGATTCTAAATTGGGCAACAGGTTACACTGCCATCAGCTGGAATTTGATGAGCAGTGGTATAAAAGACGTTATGATGTGATTTTTAGTAATAGGAGAGGCTGCCTGTGAGGGCTTGGGCAGACCCTCCCAACTTGTAGCTCAGCTGCTGCCCCAGCTTCTCAAAAGCTCTAATTCCTAATTCAAATAGAAGCTCAAATTTAAAAAAATATTTTAAAAATAAATTGGTTTTGCCTAAGCAGGAGATAAAGCTTGCTCCCTAGATGAATTATTCCTCACTCTCCTAAGTCCATGTGAAATGCAGCTGGGAGCTGGCATCATTCTGGCAGACACAGTTATGGTGAATTATACCCACAAGAGGACTGAAGGGAAAAAGGCTCCTGTGCAAATCACAGCTGCTGTCGGTTTGAAGGGCTGTCTTGGGAAGAAACAAGAAGGCAAAGGTCACATCTCACTCTTCCCCTTACGTATCTCTGCCAGACCTCATTCCCTCAGTTAGGAAGAGGAAGGAAGAAGTGGAGAAGACTTGATTTCCCTTGCATTTTGGTTTCAATGGAAAAGCATGGCAGATCTTGCTCACATTCCTGTAGGAGCTTGAGAAATGTTAGGCAGAGGGAGATAAGTCGCTGAGGCCTACAAAGTGCCAAATAGTTTAGATAATGCTGCTATACATTGCTGCTCCTACGTAACCCTGACGATAACTTCCATTCTAAGGACATATATGAAGGTTAAATAAGCACCCTAACAGACTGCATAAATGAGCCTTTTGGACAAATATCTCAACAACACATGTTCATGCTGATTTTTTTTTTCCCTATTCTCCTCTTTTATTCATTATGTGGTTTACTTCTGTGGAATTTAAAAAAAAAATTCTACCAAATCTCTTACATTTGTATTTAACTGAATTTTGTTCCATTTCCCATGAACTACATGGGAAAAGGAGCAGCATTTATATTTTAAGTTAAATACAGCTGTGAGCTGAAAAAATAAAACCCAAAAACCCAAGAAAGACATGAAGCCACACATGTCTACCTGATCTGGTCAAAAAATCAAAGTCCAGCACCATAGCTTTGCTGATTCATTTCCTCCGATATTTTCCTGACTAAAATAATATTTGAGTATCGATGACACACACAGGGGTAGCTGAACTTCCCTTGGCACTGACAGCAAAGAGCAGCAAAAAGGACACTTCAGAGCCTAACCTATACCTAGCTACAAGAGTCCCCAGAGGCATTTGAACAGCCAAGAAAAGCCAAAGCCACCTTTGGAAATGTTCTCTCTTTTGGTGACTGTTCTCCTCTGCCAGGGAAGGTGAGAAGTGCCCTAAACCACCTCAGGCTCTGGGCTCCAATGGCTGCATCCACCTGCTGCAGTGATACCACCTCATTGTCCCTTCAAATCCCAGCTCCTTGTTGGGGTGGGATAGGAAGACTGTCAGGGAGCACAGCCAGGATTACACCCTCCTTCAGGTGTACAAAACACCTTGCCATATAAAACTGGCCCTGTGGATTCATGCTGGTAGCAAAAGGCAGCTTTCCTGGGTGAGATCTGCTTTCTTAGAGGCCTGGGGCCAGGCTTAGCTTTCCCCTTACTAAGTTCCCCATGGCGGTACCATGAGTCCGACCCATCCCAGGGAAAGAAAGATGAGAATGCAACATTTTTCTGCTGCTGGATCCATTACACATCCAATGCAGGAAATTAACGTTCAGGAGTAATCTTACTTTTTTAGGACTAATCCATTCCTCTACCCTGAGGTCTTGACTCTTGTGCACAGCCATACAGCACTGATACATATTATTTCTGGGTATTCTTCCTCTTTTATGGAGTCTTAAATAAGACTTGATTTCATGAGTTCACATCCCAAGCTGTCAGGAATGAAGATTTTTTTTATTGAGTTTTGATTCGACATTGCGATGCAGGGTATCTTCTGTGTGAAATTCAGTTTTCTTCTTGTTTGCACTGTCTGTCCCTCAGGATTTTCTAACAAGACTTGAAATTTCTTTCCCTTCTCTAGCATGAGAACACCCAGGTTAAAGACAAATGAGAGTAATCTGAACTGTTTCAAAAATAAATTATGTGAACCTAGCTGCCTGTCCCTTATTCATGGAGCCACGCTGACCTCAAGGGCTTTGCCTGCATGAGTTAAGTGTTGTCCATGTGAATAAGCAGGCACAGTCCTCTGATGTAAGTGGAAGAAGGGAAAATCAGCATCTATTCGGATAAGGTTTTCTGTGCTCAGTCAGAGCTGACTTCACTGCACAGCAAACAGACAGGCATGCATGGCAGCACGATCCCTTTCTGCATTTCCAAGAGACAAAACATCTCAGTCAGCCTCATGTGCACCAAACGAAGACACCAAAGGCCACCAGCCTCCTGAGCCCTGTCTGATTTTGTAGCAAACCTCCTCCGAAGGGCACACATTCACCCGTTACCTTGTGGATTCCTGCTTGTAGATGTCGATGATGTTCTCCACCAGCAGGTTCCTCTGCAGCCCGTAGACGCCATGCCGGTCAAGGACCACCTCGTGCCTGCACGAGGGACAGCGGAAGCGGCCTCCCGATGCCACAGTTGTGCCTCCTCTGGTCGGCAGGTAGGGGTTGGAGGCCTGCTCTTGCCAAGAAGCACAAGGAGAGGTCAGTAAGGCCACGCAAAGCCATAAAACCCCCTTTTAAAAGCACTGGGGCAAACCCACACTTGTAGGAAACCATTTGTCAGTGAGCCCAAGGAGAGGGTAGCTCCAACAACCCACCCTCAGCAAAGCACCCAGTGACTGTGAGGGGCCAGCTCCTCAGCTCACACACGTGGCCATGTCCCTGCAGCTAACAGGTGTCCCTTCAGTCTGCTGTGAGCTCAGCCCTGGCCCCCGGGGACACACAGCTTCTGTTTTAAATCACCCCCCTTCCTGCCAGGCACACCGTGTAAAAAAACTGCTTTTCCATTCATTTCAGCCAGTGCTGCCTGGAAGCAGGGCTCTCTGCGGGAAGAAACCTACCTGGAAGATGTCACTGGCGCACTTCCGACAGAGGTTGTGCTGGCAGGGCAGGATGACCACGGGCTTGGTGAACATCTCCAAGCAGATGGGGCAAATCAGCTGTTTCTCCAGGTTATCCATGGTTTCCTGCTCTTTGGAGAAGGACTTGTAGTTCAGGGTGGTGCTCATCCCTACCTTTTCCAGGGGCATACACTTAGGATTATAGCCTCACGGAGGGGTTTTCGGGTTGATTTCCCTTGAAATAAGTCCAAGGCTGCGCTGCGATCAGAGGCTCTCTGGGTTGCTGTGGCTGGAGGACATTGTTCAGACTCGGGCCGAAGGGAGCAGGGGCTGTTTTTAGCAGCGCAGCGTCACGAGATGCCATCCTGCCGTGCCCATATAAGTGCGTGAGAGGAGGACAGGCTGGGACAGGTGACAGCTGGTGGGGATGGGGGGTGGCCCCCGGGGCCCTGGCTCTCCTCACTCACACATGGTGGCCTTCACCCCTTGAGGAAGACAGCAAGAGATAAGCAAACTAAATCCGCTCCCTCCTTATCTCTGCATGGCAGCACAGAGCGTAGGGCTGACCCAGTCCAACAAATGCTCTGTTTCGAGCAAGCAGCCGTGGCTGTGAGATGAAGGGTATTATTTTCCCCATGTGTTTTGGCAGGGCCCGGGATCTCACGTTCCCAAGGTGTGAAGCACGTGTGGCTGCTGGAGAAGACAATAGGAGCCATGGCTATGCTGGAGCTCAAGCACATCAGGGTGTAAACATGTCACCACCCTGAAGAACAGTTAAAAAGAAACTGCCTGCCTACAAATGTGCTTAAGGTTCTTCTGGTCTGGCGTTTTTCTAGGAGCTGTAACATAAGAATCTAACACAACTATTCAAGCTGTGAACTCCACAGTGGTTTAAATATGCACAAAAAAAACCCCATTATTTGAATTTTCTGAAGAGAAAGAGGCAGAAGAAATACAGTATGAAAAGCTTTCATTTGTGGTGCTAGAGAATTGGTGCTAATTGTATATGCTCTCTCTCCGCACAGTTTAATTCAAATATATTTTAGTTTTGGGCACTGCTGTGTTTATATCTGTTTATTAGACACTGATATCCCTCTCAGCTTGGCACTTGTTCCAGAGTTATTTTTAAAATGACAATTTCCCAGATAATTTGTGGCATGTGATGCCTGATCTTAAGGGAAAGCCATCTGTGCTTCTACTTGTCAATTTATCACACAACTGTACAAACAATAAATACCCTCAAATTTAAGCCGAAGTCCCTGCATGTACTGTATAAAATCACTTTGCCACTGTACTGCACATGAAATCAGAATGTTGTCTTCTAATCAAAACCTACAATTGATTTCTCTGTTAAGTGTCCTGTAGAAAGTTCTCGTTTATAATCCTTCATGACTGTATAGGGCTTGCATCTGAAAAACCCTATAGAGTGGTTGGGCAAATCCCCTACAAGTCCAGGGGCAGACCCCAACTCCAAAGCCCTTCTCGGGAATGACCCCGACTCCAGGGTCCTTCATCTGCATGCAACAGCAGTCTGGAAGCTGCGCTTTAGAGGAATGTAAAAGTAAAGGTTTTTATTGCTTTCTGCATGAAAATGAATATTATTCTCTCCATGCAACAGCACTGATCACATTAAGTTAAATGTATTATTGACTATTTTATTTTCCAAGCCTTGCATACTTTTTAAGTGTTTAGGTGAACTACTGTACCCATTTTCAGCCCACCGAGCTGGCACTTTCTCTACCTAAACATACACATTTGTCAGCAGTCACATGAAAACAAACAGAATTTTCTAAGTCTTGCATTCATGGGATATTCGCGATATCTCAGCTAAACCCATTTGAAATCACACCTTTGCTTTGACTGCCTGATGCAGATAGCCTGGAGCTGAGCAGGGAAGCTGGTCCGGCAGCTGAGCCATGGACAGCTGGGACTTCGCAGGGCTGGCAGGGAGCCTTCCCTGGCAGCATCCAGAAGATATTCCTCTTCTTCCCTCCCTTCTGCGGCTGGGTCAGAGGTGACTTTCACGTCTGCAGGAATTTGAATGCCTCATTCCTACCCTCCTAACTCTGAGTCAGCTGCCTCTCAGGCATCAAAACCTGCTTTAACGAAGGCGTTTGAGTTAGATGAGGAAAGGCGTGCTTGCCTGGTGCGGCAGGCACTTCCACCTCACTACACAGGCAGAAACAGATAAAATCTAGGTGGGAAAGCCGAAGGTTAGAAATGTCGGTGCACAGAAACACCTGCATATGGTGACGTAGGAAGGGAGAGGTAGGCATCAAAAAAAGCTGGGGGTCTGTGCTGCTGTGCCAGCCCTTTGGACAACGAACTGAGGGACCTCTTAAGGTGTAATGGGCCTTTAGGATGTAAATGTAATGAATTCATACTTACCTGTGGTAGCCCACAAAAGCCGTATGTTAACAGGCTGAGTGTGATCCCTGATGCATCTGGACGAGGGTAACAGTTTTAAACTAAAAAAGGGGAGATTAAGACTGGGCATGAGGAAGAAACTTTTTTACAGTGAGGGTAATAAAATCCTGGCACAGGTTGCCCAGAGAGGTGGTGGATGCTCCAACCCTGGAGACATTCAAGGCCAGGCTGGATGTGGTTCTGGGCAACCTGATGTAGTCGAAGATGTCCCAGGTCACTGCAGGGAATTTGGACTAGATGAGCTTTGAAGGCCCCTTTCAACCCAAACTATTCTGTGATTCTGATTCTATGATTCTGTGATTCTATGATCTGGTGGCAACAAGATAAGGGACAGACTGCTGCTGGTTTTCCCCTTTCTGTGTGCTGAAACATGCTATCATAAGCCAGATGGTAAACAGTGCAACCATGAAAAGGAGCCGACAAAACAAAGAAAACCCCACCTCCTGCAGCCACACTTAAGCTGAAATAGTTTTCTGGCAGGGATATGTAGTTCAGACACATAAAAAATAGTTCAGGTTTTTCTGTCAAAGTATTATGAACCCCAGCACTGATTGCTAGGTAAAGAGATGTGGAGACTTGGTCATGCTTGTGAAGGCTGGATGAGAAATGCCAGGAAAGCCACGCACTGCAAACTGCAGTGTTGCATGCTGTGCTGCAACAAGGAAGAAGAGCACAGCCCAAGTGGCAGTGGATCCAGGGATGGTCCTGCAGCTAGTCTTCATCAGGAATTGCTTGGGTTGGACTGAAGTACTTGCACTAAGAGCCCAGCACCCTCCCATCTCTCCCTAGAAGCCCTGTCATCCTCCTCCTCCTCCTCCCCTTCCACGCTTGCAAGGGAAGGCCACCGGCATACACATCTGTCCATCAAGCCATCTCTCAAGTGACTAACAAAGGGCAAGAGGGCCTGCTTTAACCCCACTCTTGGACTCTGGCTGCTTTCCAGTCATCACCAAGAAGAAATATTGGTTTTAAATTACTTTTTTTTTCAGTACTGCTTGCCTGGGAACGTTACCTGGCTTTGCTGACACAACCAGAGCACTAAGTCCCAGAGATATGCTTTCTTTTATGGACATTACTTCTAACTCCTCTGGTTTTGCAGCAAAGTAACAGCTTGTGGGCTGTGGACTGTTGGCCAGGAGAGCCTGGAAGGCTAGCTGTAAAGCAGTGGGTTTAGGAAAGGGATTTGGAAGAGGAAGAAGAGGCCGAGCAACGTCCAGGTTCAGGTTTCAATGCCATAATGACATCTCTGGATTTTGTGTTCACAGAATTCCCCTCTGCAACCTCTTCTCTTGTACCAGGGCTGTGAAGCTCTTGTGTGTCAGCCACAGAAAGTCTGCTCTGTCCTCTCTTGCACAGCTGGAAAACAAAGACAAAAAGCGTATTTTGCCAGAAGGTAAATCCCATATGACTTACCTGTCCATTGAGCCCAGCAGAGACAAAGCCTGCTCTGCAAGCACAGGCTCCTTGCCCAGGCACGGACATGTTGGGTGGCATGGAACAT
>JBCJKH010012903.1:0-25075 GCA_039877255.1 Loriculus beryllinus | reverse complement strand
ACGAAAAAGCCTTTTTTTTTTTTCCCCCTTTTTCCCCCCCCCCCCCCCCCCCCCCACAACAATGCAAACTGGAAACTCTTGTCCAGGAAATTGTAGCCACAGAAACACTGTGTCTGGGGCTGAGGAGGAAAAGGTGGTGATGTCATGAATAACTGGGCTGTGAGAAAAGACGGAGCATGAATAAGGAGGGAAATATTCTGACGTCTGTCTTTAAAGCTGGAAGATAAACACTTGTTGTGAATGGTACACGCTGCCTTCCAAAAGGGCTGGTAGGAAGAAGAACGGTATTAAATGACCACTCAGAAATATATGAATGATGCTAATGAGGTCTCTCAGCCCTCTCCTAGCCCCACCAAACACATGTAACGCCTCTCAGTTCATGTCTCGGCACTTCCCCTGTGGATATCAGCGGCACTGGAGGGCTGCTGCCATTCCTGGGATTTACAGAGGTCTTAGTCCTCCTCCTGCCTCTGCTCCCTCCTCCCTCTGTTCTTGCCTGCTCCCAAGGACCCTGTGGGACAGCAAGGGGCTGAGGCTGCACAGACTGAAGATATGAGGTGGCAACAAGCTCTGACCTTGACCAAGAGGTCCTGTTGGATCCTGCTGCTCTCTGACTGGCCACAGGGATCTCACTGATGAGATATCTTGGTGCAAGGATGGTACCACAGCCTCCTGGCACAGCAGCAGCCCCTGCCATCATCTACCTGCATTTCCCCAGCACCACAACTCTTGTCACCCCAGTCACAGGGTGGCATTCACTGGGGCCACTTGCAGAAGACACCTAAGGACTTTGCTATGATGTCAGCTCTCCCATCACCTTGCTCTGTCCATTCGCCAACCCACAGCCTTCCCAGAAGGATTTTCCATGGGATGCTTTACTGCGGCAGAGCCCTTTGCCATGCCTTGGTACTGCATACCAGTACAGTGCCATACAGGCACTGCAGCATTGAGAAGGTGACTGGTGACTGCTATGTGTTTGAATGACAGCCGAGGACTATCATGCTGCGCTGCTCAACAAGCGCACAGGATAAAGGCATTCCACATCCCAGAAGGTTTGTAGGAGAAAGCAACTGGCTTGCACCACAAGTCCCTGGACCTGCTACATTCACGACTGCTGGAGTTTCCACTGCATATAAAGCTCACTGGAGAAAACCCAACCTGCTGTTAGAAACGTAGAGAAATCCAGTCTGTGCTATAGCTCTAAAAACTCGAGTGAACCTCAGCCGGGGAGGGCTGCATTCCAACCCCACCCAAATCATAACGCTGAGAAAACTTCAATGGGCTCGAGCTTCTGGATTATTATTATTATTATTATGACAGGGTTTTCCTCTCAGGATTCAGACTCACTCTAAATGGTGGGAAAAAGGGTTTTGTACAACCTCCAGTCTCCACATGACAAAGTGACTGCCTATTCCTACAGTCATCTGAACAGAATAGACGGAATAAGCTATTGTCTGTGCTCAGAAGTCAGTGACTGCACCGGCACTTGATTGGTCCAGGATGTAGAGGAACAAAAAGGTCATTGAATAAAAGAAGAACAATACTTTTCATGAAACAAATGAGGTTTTGCTAATTTATAACATGTTTGGTTTGGGTATCATATACATCAAAATGATGTAATTAGTAAATGTCTTTTTCTGAAGAGAGAGAGCTCAGCAAATGCTTAATGATGGGAATTTCCTGCCCTGGACTGGAGTCTCTGGACGACCAGGGCATCATAAAGATGCTGCATTTCACTAATAATTAGAATGGGCACGAAGCAGGACCTGGATGTGTGAGAGGGGAAAAAGGAAAAAGTTCACCTACTGCGAAGGTTAGTTGCACTGAAGGATTGATGAGAGAAATACCACAGACTGGAGGCTGATTAAAAACTGCCTTGCACATTTCACACTCAGTGCTTGAAACCTGGAATCTGAATTGGTCCTACCTCCAAATATCAACATCATTGCTCAAACTCATCACCATTCAGCTCTGGCCCTGGTCACCCTGCTGATAATCTTTCTGTGATGGGCATAATCATAAGATCAGCTTCCAAAACACCTCAGTCAGAGGAACATCCAGAGAGACATAAGCTTTGTACTTTGTGCAGCATTCTGCTGAACACATTAAGTTGCAAGGGGGATTTTCAATAGGAGACATCCATATGCTCAATGCAAACCTCATCTTCAGAAGTTTTGAGGGCAGTGCTCAGCTGCATGCACACAGACATGCGTGGTCATATTCTTAGTGCAAGAGCCAGAGGCTACATGAGGGAAAAATTGCTCTCTTGATGCTGTTTGCTCAGAAGGGAATCAGAAGTACCGGAGACTTCCCATAGGAGACATTTCTCAGTGTGCCATTCCAGGTTGCATAAGGCCATCTCTCAGGACTCCCACTACTAGCAAAGCCAGTCCCACTGCAAGAAATGAGGAACCAGGAAAATGAAGAACCCTATTGTTCAGGAAAACAGTAAGTATTTTGCCTTTTCTTTGTCAATTAGTCTTGAAAGTAAGCTGAGGGTAGACCAAGCCCACCAGAAAGAGCAGCTGGCTGCAGCAGCAAAAGCCAACAGCTCTAAACCCTGTCTTCAGATATGTATCAGCCCCCCTCAAATAAGCATTTCAAGCTACGTCTCAGAGGCGCCTGAAGAACCTCCTTCCAATTCTTCCTCCAGGTCCTGAAGCTGGTCCTGAGCTGGATGTTGTTGCAATGACAGAAAAAAAATGCTAATGCTTGTGTCATAGAATCACAGTTTGGATTGGAAGGGACATTTGAAGGTCATCTAGTCCAACCCCCCTGCAATGAGCAGGGATATCCTCGACTAGATCAAGTTATAAGGGATGAAGAGACAGCAAATAAGTAGGGGTCTACCAGACTCGAAGTGACTACCAGAAAGACTATGCCCTGACCTGGCTGGTCAGTCCTGGGAGACGACAGACAGAGATCCACTGATTTGTTTTCATTTCACTTGTGGTTGACCCTTTCCCTCCAGAAGTTTTGCATCAGTTTTTGGACCAAAAGCTCCTGCTGTAGCATGAAGATACTCAGGATGCCTTAAGAGCAGTGTAGTGTGCTCTGTTCACCAGTGCTCACAGGAGCAACACTGCTCTCAAAGAGGAGTTGGCAAGGCAGGGCACTGAACTGAGTTGTCACCTAGAATCTTTTCTCACGTGAAAAGTCCAATAGTAGGTTTAGGAACAGAAATCTCCTCTGGCAACAGCCACAGCATTCTTCGAGCTGTGTGATAAATATGTTATATTAGTTCATGCTTCCTTCTTTGCAGGAATTACTCAGGCACATGCAAAACAATAACACAATTTGGGAGAACTTCCTTGATCATTTGTACTGCAATTTTGCTCTTCATGATGAAATAAATGGATGTGGGAACCAAAGGCCCAGCAAATACTTATCACAGAAGCTCTTCTGTCAGAAATGGGCATGTTTGAGCTGGAAATGTTCAACTGTTAGGGATTTTCACCTCTCTATTAGCAAAGGAAGGACATCTCTAAATGTGACACTCTTCTCCCCAGGAAATACCCTTACATTCTCTGCTAGCTCAGAAAGGAAAACACTCCACCGCAAATAATTTACTTCACACCCGCTTCTTTCCTTTACTTTAATTTGCTTTTTCAAAAATTCCTTCTGCTGCCAATTTTTCTATCTTTTATGAAGATCAACCCAGCAATTCCCACATTTGTGAGCAGCTCCAACGGAAATCTGTTAAATGAATAATCTTGAGTCAACAAAACCATGTTCTGATGGGCCCTGGCTGAGCCAGCTGCGCTTCTGTGAGAACAGTGTGAATTTTCTCCTTGGAGGTAGAGCTAAAAAGCAGAAAAGGTTACCAAGCACCCACTGATCCACTGGACATATGTCCCAGTTCCTGTGCTCCCAGCAAAGCAACATCAGCATGACTCTGTATAGCTGACACGCAACAGCTTCTCTCCCTCCAAAGCTCCACCATGGGCTGAGGGTGCATTAAGTAGCAGCACTCAGCCTTTCTGGATGGGCGATGCATACCTGTTCCCAGAGACTGAAGAAAGGTGCACGCTGTGGCTTTCATCAGGCACGGGACACATTACATGTTCATGTTACAGGACACACGTTGTGCAATCCTGCTTATGCACTGGGGTATTTCCTTAGGCTATTTTCAGGAAAGTGGCTCCAGGTTAACCTGATCTGAGGCAAAGACAATGGAGGACCTGGACCCCAGCAACCCCCAGGTAGGGCAGAGCCAGCAGGATGGCTGCATTGCAGAGAGCAGGGAGCAGTGAGACACTCACCAGGCTCCTGTATCCCTGACACTTACAGGCTCACCACAGCCAAGCGAGGTGCACATTTCAGTACTACCCTGCTGGCAGCTCTCTTAATCATAAAGGGAACAAAGGAAGTAGCCAGGCAGATACCAGTGTATGACACACCAGGACAGCAGGTAAAGGTGTTGACTCACAGGTGATCCACCTTTCTTCAGCAAACTTCTCATTTACTGTAAGTGGGTGCATACAGCCCATTTTCAGTTCCTACAAGTTGCATTCCAGTTTAGCTCTCCCTTGGGTTCAGCAGAAGAGAACACCTCCATAATCTCAAGGCAACATCAGCCCTCTACGGCTATAGCTGGTGTTAAAGTAGCTGTACCGTGCCACAAGCAGGATTCAAAGAAATCAAGTTAATGGGCTGAGTGAGAGGGCTTATAGATGGGGTGTGAAAAAGAGCTTGCTGTAAGGATGAATAACCTGTGGCCGCATGTGTGTGTAGAGATGTGTGCGTGGCAATGCACCAAAGAAATGCATGGCTCTTGTTTATTCCAGTGATTTCCTACTTTTTTGATGTCTGGATGGACAGAAGCAATAACTGTATAATTCCAGTTAAACATTATTTTACTGCCTACTTAGAAATATGCCACTTGTGACTCATGGCATTGATGTGGTGAAGGTCTCTGTGTGCATTTGGAGTGAAAGATCACCAAGAACAAGCCAATACTCAGCATTAGGTGTCACCAACAAGGTCACAACCAAACTCCACAGAAATCACCACATATCTATGAACCTTTGACAACTCCCTAGTTTGAGGAAGAGAGAAAGCATACATTAACATTAGATCTAATGAAGAAATCTCATCTGAACACTAGCACACATGTTCCCACATGTCCATAAACCCGATTTACAGGGAAATAGCCACAGAAAAGCAGTAGTTGTTCCCAGAGTTTTGTATTTCATTTTTTTCTGATTTGTGAGCTGCTTTTTGATAAAGAGCTGGTACGAATGGTCAGCTGTTACCTCCACAGAAATGACTTCCTTTGCCAGATTAGCTTTCAGCACTCACAGCCGCTGGAGAGCTAGGTCTCTATGGAAAACTTCTTTCAAATCTCAAACAACCCCCCTCTGATCAATGCAAAACATTGATCCTGATTTGCATGCTCGATTTAGGCATAGACCCTGCTTGGTGCTGCCCTGCTCCCTATAGCCCAAAAGCCCTGCCTCTGCAGATGTCTCAGTGGCAGGCAATGGCAGTCCAGTGCCTCAAATACCATACAATCTCACCTAGGTGGAGAAAAATTATAGAATCTAACAGGGCAAATCCTGATGGAAACACAGCCCTCAGCTCAGCCAGCGGGAGTCTTCCCATTACTGTGGTACTTCATTAGGAAAAGATAAAGACAACAACTCCAGAAAGGAAGACAGTCAGTTACCTTCTGACTAGCCCTACATGACTTTACCAGGTATGGATACAAGCTCTGCACAAAGTTTCAAGGACTTTTAAGACAGCAATGACCTCTGTGACTCATTAACCTTTAGGTCAAAACAATGTAAACTCATTTTCACCTGTTAGCAACCAAGAGCTCCACATTTCAGCCAACCCTGAGACTTTCTGGAATACAACCTCCAAGCCCAACTACTGCTGGGAATCACAACTCAGCAGTCTCTGGCAAAATCACCAGCAGAGTCTGCTGGCTCAGGCAGTCTGCTGGGACTTTTGGTTTCTCTTCAGATCAACACCCAACATGTTAGTGACCAAAAGCCAATAACCATCTACACACACTACTTGCTTTCCATACCATAAATAGAATGGTTTCTGCCTCACTTACAATGGACATTGATCCACGTGCAAAGCCTGCATCTTTTCTGAGGGTGCAGTGCAAATGTTGTAATGCTGCTGGCTACCCCTCCCTGTTGGCACAAAGGAACATTAGATAAGCAGCATAGAATAGCTTGCACTGCTGCTGCTTGTGCTGTAGAGGATCCATTAGTAAAAGAAAGTATCAGCTTCTCAAGCTGTGTGTCCAGAAAGCCTTCCAGCAGCACTGAATTCAAGAAGAATGAGTTTGGGGCATCACAGGAACCTTGTCTGCACTGTGACCTACTGACACAGAATTTGGTGGCTGCTTTCATTGGTTTAACAGTATCCGATAGGATTATGGACAGCACATTTCCAGGCTAGCTAAGCTCTTCACAAAGCACTACAAAAACCATGGCAGTACTGAGTGTGTTTTTAGAGGTGCTTTGGTGTCCACAGCAGTACGGTGCTTACACTCCTCAGCAGATCTCTAAGCAAAAAAACTTACTGATCTGTTAATTTAGGTGTGAACTGAAAGCTTCGTTGGTGTTAATACACCACAAACCTCAACCATGCTGTGACATCATTGCTACGTTTTGCTAAAAAAGGTCCTGCTCTTTAGGTATTGTACTCATACAGCAGCTTATGTTGTTGTTTCCTCATCCAGACTGCAGTCATGCACAGTATGGTGATTCTACAAGTCTTCTAATCACCCTTGCTGGCTGCCCCTGAATGGCTGCACAGTTACAAGTAACGTGAATGAAGGTAACACAAATAGCAATTTTAAGATCTAGCTTGATTTCCCCAATTTACCTATCTAGTAAATAAGAAAAAGAGACAAGAGTCAGAGCGAAGAAGCTGCTCTGAGAACTGATGCTAACCAGTTCACAGCAGAGGCATGTATTTGTTGGTTGCTTTCTTCCCAAAACTGTTGCCTTCAGAAGAGCAGATACACCCATGTCTGGGCTATCATACGTCTCTGTGCTAAAGCAGGTTTCATGGGCACCTATTTAGATCCAGACTCCTGCTTCCTGCTCCACACCATACAAAGAAAGTACCTCCATAATTTTTCTCATTTTCTCCATTCTTATGTCCTTTTTCAGCTTTCTTTCATTCCTTATACAGAGATCTTTACAGGCAATGTCACCTTACCTGTCCAGTGCTTCTCTCCTCAAACATCCAACACAGCCACAGTTTGCTCTGTTGCAAACTCCATCAAAAACTGCAGCAGCAGCAGACCAAAAAGAAGTTTCTTTCCTGTCACACAACCTGCTTCACTCCAACTCTCATCCTTCTATAGTGCTTGCTAACAGCAGAGCTCATGTCACTTCAGTATTTTCAATCACGAGGAACACCTGCATCCGAGTTTAAGAAGATCTTCCCAGCAGAGCTTCCTTATTTCAGGGGAGCATAGTGATGCCACCTTCATTGAGACCTTCATGAAAACCACAGAAGTACATGAGCAGGTGGATATATTTCCTATCTTTAATGATTTCTGATTGCAGACAAATAGACACTTCAAAGCACGTCCATCAGAGAGGATGTTTTGTGGGATTAGAGGGTTCTCATGCCACCCACCCTAACTGTAACAGTGGATGGGGTCCCCTAGGCAAGAAAAGCAGGCAGGAGGGAGCAAGCAGGATTTGCACTAGCAGTCATGTCCCTGCCAGACTTTTATCTTGAGCATCTTCTGTCATTGCAAGACCTCCACTGGTGGCAGGCACTGCTGGAGAACTAACGTAGGGGAGGATGTCCCTGATGATTTTTCAGCCCTGTCATCTACACATGGTCTGAGAAAAAGCAGATATCATGTGGTTAAAACTCAAGATGACAGGACATAGGCTACCCCCTCCATTCCAACTCCTGCTACCATGTCCGATGGAAGAAGGAATGGGAAACGAGCAGGAAAAAGGCTCATAAAAGCCTTGCCAAAAAACTGAAATAAAAGCTACATCTAGGAATACTTTAAAGCTGGAATTAGTCCTTGCAAATGAATGCTCACTGAGGAGTTAGCAGAAATTAATCTGCTGTGAATTGTTTCTAAAATGAGACAAGAAGCAGCACTCGTCCACAGGGGAGCTGCAGCAAGCATAAAATGAAACACAACATGAAAATGTGGCCAAAACCTCTTAAGTGGGAAAGCAAGCAGGTACCAAAATAAGCAGTTGTACAACTTATTGTGTGAAGTGCCTTCACTAGATAATTTGTCATGAACAGAATAAGATGTTTCCCAGTACATGAGATAAACCATCTCAGTTTGGGGATATTCTCCAAAGACTTGAGCTGCCACTGTTTCAAGACTGGAGGCTAAAGCCTTTGCTAGATCCTATATAATAAATGCACTGGACATCTAAGTTATTATATATCTTGGCATTCGACCAGCAGAATGTCCATGTAAAACCATATGCCAATAAATCTGCCTTCTGCTTTTAAGCTGATTATTCAAGGGTTAACTGTAAGATCCCCTAATGAATTAATAAAACACAGATATATCTTAAAATCTATTGATTCATCGAACTACGTATTTTGGAACATTCTGAATGTATAAACAACGAACTGGAAATGCTTTGTAACCTATAAAGAGTTTGTTAGCTTTGATATATGCCATTTGAAGCATTCTTTTCTCTACCTTTGCTGCAGGCCTCCAGATTTTGTTAGGAATGGGCCTGAAACAGAATCTTGCATTAGACTTTCCTTCCCCTAAGTTGAAAGAGTGCTCAAAATCCAATCCCCAGTGAATAAGCAGATTTTACCAATTAATCTATTCATCATCATGGCTGTGGTACATATCCCTGGCCGTATCTAGATATTCCAGCTTGTACCCTTTCTTGGGTTGCAGCGATGCCTTTTACTCAGGTGTGCTGCTGCAGCGTAAGGAAGGTTTCAATGGAAAGGGTGTCAAAATACAAGCAATCTAGGAAGTTGTATTTCTTTATACCCTGTAGCTAGTTCTGCAAGTTTTGTCATGAGGATTGTACTCTCACCCAAACTGGGGACACCTCTGATCCTAATCTCAGGCAGACATCCCAAGCCCTGTCAGTGGCTCAGAGATGCCACCCTTTGCTCCCATCTCTGTCGCAGGCTGCTGTGCACCAGGATAAACACAGGTAAAAGGAAGGAATTAATCTCACCTCACTCTAGCTTTCTAAACATTAGGGGTCTCACCTGATCTAGCCACGCAGGTTCCTCTGGAATTAATGGAGAGAAAAGGGCAGATTATTCTGTCTAGCACACAGTCCCCTCCCAGCACCAGCAATATGATCTCATCTCTCAGTACTGACTCAAGAAAAAATGTAGATAAATAATGTAGCCTACATACCTACCACCCAGCAGAAATAAACTGAGACAAATCCCATCCTAAGCTCTGAGCAGGGTTTCCCACCCTGGGTTTGTGTATGTACCCATAGGAAGAACCACACAGAATGGCCCCATGCCTCACCCCACGCTTTTAACCAAAACTGTATGTTGGCCTTACCCAACAGTGTAATTGCTCCGTCATGACAGCTACATCCCTTCCAGGATGGGATGGATGCTGCTGTCTGCCCTTCTGCAGGTGATCTGCTTACCTGGAGACACTTCAGTTGTTGCCCCCATCAAGCAGCCCCTGACAAAGGACAACCAGTGGCAGAAGACTTCCTGCTGGCTAAGGGTGGCAGCACAGCCCTATGTAAGAGTGATAAAGAGCCTAATGGAGAGTCCCCACCGTTCTTCAGCTCAAGAAAAACTCCTGTGTAGGCTGCAAAGGAGCATCTCCATGATGGTCCATGGGCATGGAGGGGAAGGAAGGAGTCCCAACAGAGCCCTCAACTTACCACGGTTTTGCACCATTTAACGCTTGCAGATGAAGCTTTTATAGCTCATTCACTTGGGGGTCTCTATGTGGTCAAGTACCAGCTGTACCAGCTTTCTTCAGTCTGCTAAATTACCTGATGTACCTTTTCATTCCAAGAACACAACTGCAAGCCTGGCCAAGCATAGCTTCTACCAGCCAGCTAGATCTGCTGTCACATATGACTGACAAGATATTTACGCTGATGGGTCAACAGAAAGACAGACAGATTCATTAATTTTGTTCTCCCTTGTCCATTATCTAAGCCCCTGTGCCATCCACAGCCGCTGGAGTGAATGTTCATTTCTATTCCATTGTCATACTAACTACTGCTCTAGTTTAAGTATTCTTTTGAACCCCAAGAACAATGTGTGCAAGGCACAAATCCATCCCGCTCCTCCATGGCTAAGTAGGGCCATTAGACAGGAGAAACAATAGAAACCCAGCGGGTGCTCCGTGTTTGCTCCCTGCATGGCCGCACACAAAGACAAAAAGGGATGAGGGCTGGATGGGCCAGGGATGGGTATTGGATACCCTGATGCACTCGTTTTTCCAGCATCTCCAGATCACAAAGGAAAAGAGGTTTTTCATGGGGCTGCATAGGTTACATCAGTCACTGGGCACAGGACCTCATTGTCTGGTTTGTTTTGTTCCGTGAACAACATGTCACATATTTACTTTCCTCTCAAAGAGCTGATGCTAGTATAAAATCATCACCACGTTATGTCAAAATGTCAGCATGCCGCATGGCCACATCTCCACATGAGGCTGCTTCATGGGCCCCCACTAAGATTTCTGCACCCAATCATTTCCCATAAGCAGTGTTTGCAGGATGTGAGATCTTCTTAAAATAGGACAAACCCAGAAATCCTGGAGCCGGTGGCAGCCCTTGCTCATGTCTCTGTCTTGAGTGACTCCATCTGGACAATCTAGGATTGCTTTTGATGGGCTGTGGAAGCAGCTGGTCCTAGTTAAAATCTTTCTTACTAGAAATATAAATGCTACGGATAAAAAGTCAAGATAGTCTTTCTCTTCAGTCGTTACCAAGTTTTACCTCCACTGAAGGGATTTTAAAATGGATTTCCTTAGTTAAGTGGCCAGCTGTATTTTAAATACCTTTAACTTTTATCACTGAGAAATTACAGCTGCCTTCCTGTAGCTTATCCTGGTGCACAAGCAGGTGCAACTCCAGAGTCCCACAGACCTTATCCTGCCTGCTCTGGCCTTCACATCCCTCCAGGAATTCAGTCCTGGGCATTTGACAGCTTCTGACCAATGCTGGGCTACCAGGAGAGGGAGGAAAACAGAAGAGCTCAGCAAGAACCCAGTGTGGCCACCATCCTTGACAGCAGCATATCGCCTGCTCTGGACCAGCCTGGAGGAGAAAGATAGCATTGGGATGACAGCATGTCGTTGATCTCCCCTGGGTTCAGGGTTGGATGCCACACATTACCCGACATCTCCCTCCTCTCAGTTCTGCCTGGCTGGGACAGCCTTTGAGGCTGCACACATTTGACTTTAGAATTTGCTCTGCCAAATCTCACATGCCAGAGGTCTGAGGCTTCTTCTTCTGACTGAAGCAAGCACCACAATGCTGGGCCCCTACCAAACATCCCGTGGTCTCTGTATGGGGGACGGGAAAGGAGGGACCAGTCACACAGGCGGAGCATGGATCCACACCACTCCCCGGGGGAAGGGTTAAAACTGCCTTTTACTTCTTTTCTGTGACAGATCTCTTTACCCAGTGCTATATAATATAGCCCCAAACATATTCTAAGTAGCCAAGGGCTGCTCAGCCATCTGTTTGAAGACACAGACCTTCTGATGCAGGAGTTCCCGAAGTCTGGCCCATGGGACATTCACTATGGAGCCTGCAAAGGGAATTTTTCCCCTTTAAGAAGCCAGCCCTTACTTGTTTTGTTGTGCTGCTTCAGGCCAGTGTCCAATCCATAAACACTGACCCATACATGGCTTGTATATGAACAAATACATGGGAGCCTCTGCTCCAAGTGAGAAATCCCCATTTTCTGCAATTCTTCCCTGCCAATCTCACCCACAACTCTGAGGTTCAAAACCAGAGAATGATCTGATCATCTCCCAGGTACCTACTCCCAGTTCCAGCCATAGCTTCCAGGGGTGCCTTCTATAAGAAATTCCATTTTTTATCCAGCTATCTCAGGTAAAAATGCCATGTGACTGCATGACTCTCAAAGGAAATTCAGCTTTTACAGCCAGGTGCATTTGCAAATGGTATCCATGGCCTGCACTGAATTAATTAAGAAACAGACCCATATAACTGAAATATGTGCATATCTATAATTATTTTTATTACATATTTCATTTTACGTATTTATTCAGATCTAAAGCAAAAACAGTGCCTTTCAAAAGTACCTTTCAAAGGTTCTAGGCACTCCCAGCACAATAAATTCTACAACAAGCACAGTCAGACAAAATCCCAACAGTACTGAAATCACCTCCTGTGGAGGAACTCAACCAGCCTGGAGCTGATCGCTTCCTCCATGAGGAAACTGCACCGTAACTTCCCCATGCTGGATTACTCACTCCACTTTCTCATATCCCCAGTGATGCTGTTTTCCCTCCTCTGAGACCTGTGGGGTGATATCTAGAGAGATCTACCCTTCTCCCTCCGTCTAGTTTACCATGGAGTGCCTTGGAGCACCAAAGGGAAATCTGAGGTTCACCCTGGCACGGGGCAGAGCACCCATATCTTTGCTCTTGCTGCCGGGGACCACAGCAGCTTAAAGGCTGAGACACTTGACCCCAGTGTCCAGCAAAGTGGCCTCCCAAAAAGGCCCCAAGCAAATAGAAAGATGGGGCCCCTCATTCCACAAAGTCCCCATAACAGAGGCACAAGGCAGCCTTGGCCCACGGCATGGGGTGATAAACGATGCAGGCAGAGTGTCTTTCTGTCTATAAAACACGAAATCCCTTTAAAAATGCCAAGTATCTGTTGGTGAGTAAAATGAAAGGGAACCAAGATGGCACAAACTGCCTTGATGCTTGGTGACTTGCCACACATCCACCTGCCAAAGGGTCAGCCAGGACCTCACCCCACAGGCACTTGGAAACTAAAAAGTTGAAGCAGTAGCTGAGATCAGTGGGGTTAGTGTTTAAAATACTGTTTAACAGAACAATTTTCAATGTTTTCTTCCCTTTCCGTCTCCATGCCCCAGCAGAGGGGCTCTGACAGGGCAAAGCCCCGGGCCGGGCGGCTGTGCTGGAGTAGAGGTTTGGAGCTGCTGTGGCATCTGGCATGAAAAAAATGTCCCGGGAAGCTGTTACATTAAATGGCCAAATCGATTTATTGAATGGCAGGTGTTAGCTACAAACAGATGGAGAACATAAAGGCATAAGCGGGCATTTGTATGGAAAAGAAGCCATCGATTGGGAGCGGGAGACTCGGCGCTGATCGTTACAGCCTGTCACTGAAGTATTCTCCATTCGGAGGGCCGGGAGCCGGGCGGTGGAGGGTGAAGGGGCTGCGGGCAGCACTGCCGGGACCGGCACCCCCGGAGGCATCCTCGGATTGTGCCCGCTCTGCTGCCGGCGGGTCCCGGAGCACGGTGCTCGGTGGTCGCGGTGGTCGTGTCGCGATGGTCGCGATGGTCGCGGTGATCGTGGCTCGTGGCAGCGCTCGCGCGGCAGATGAGGCACGCGCCGGCCTCATTACAATGAGAATGGGCAGGCTGGAGGGGCCATGTGGCAGCAACAGTTTGCAAATCCCCCCTCCTTCTGTGCGGATCGGGAAACATTTCCAAACATTTGTACCCCGAATCGACCACATTAACACCCCTCGGAGCCGTGCTCCCCCGAGGGATGCTCGCGCCACGGGCATTTAGGCAGAAACAAAACGAGCAAAGGGGGATTTCTTCTTTTCTTTTCTACCTCGTGAGTCGGGGTTTTTTCCTTCTCTTTTTCTTAGAGGCTCTCGGTGTGTGCCAGCGCTGAATCGATGCGCAACTTTCTAGCTAAGAGGGTTTAAAAGCCACAGGGAAATCGGGGCTCTGCACATGGAAGGGCTGGCGAGACCCGAAATAAATGGCCCAGTCACTAAGGAAGGGAGCAAAGAGGCCAAGCCAGCCCCAAAGCCAGGGTCAGGGAAGACGCGCAAGGTGCACAGGAAACGTCCCCCCCGTCCCGCCGCTGAGGATGCTGCAAATTCCTTACCACAGACCCGACCACCGCGGAGCGCCCCGCGGGCTCTGGCGCTGGGAGCAGCCGCTCCGAGCTGGTCCCCCCGCAGCCCGCGGACTGGCGGAAACTGGACGGAGCCCAGGGAAAGCGGCTGCGGTGTACGGAGGGGCCGGAGCCCTGCTGCCGGGCCCCGCGTCCCTGCCCCGCTCCGCGGAGGGAGGGTAGGGACCGGGGGTGTCCCCGGTAGTGTGCGCTTGCAGCCCAGAAAACCGACTGTACCCTGGCCTGAGTCAAAAGAAGCATGACCAGTAGGCTGAAAGAGGGATTCTCCCCTGCTGCTCTACTCTAATGAGGTTCCATCAGTAGTCATGTGGCCAGTTCTGGGGATCCCAACACAAGAGGGACATGGACCTGTTGGAGTTAGTTCAGAGGAGGCAACGGAGGTGCTCCAAGGGCTGGAGCACATCTGCTATGGAGACAGGCTGAGATAGTTGCACTTGTTCAGCCTGGAAAATAGAAAGTTCCAGGGATACCTTAGAGCAGCTGTCAGTGCCTGAAGTGGGTCTACAAGAAATGTGGAGAGGAACTTTCTTACAAGGATATTTAGGAACAGGACAAGAGGTAACGGCTTTAAAGTGAAAGAGAGGAGATTTAGATTAGACATCAGGAAGAAATTCTTTACTATGAGGGTGGTGAGACACTGGCACAGGTTGCCCAAAGTTGCGGCTGCCCCCTCCCTGGCAGTGTTTAAGGTCAGATTGGATGGGGCTTAGAGCAACCTGCTCTAGTGGAAGATGTTCCTGCTCATGGCAGGAAGTTGGAACTGGATGGGCTTTAAGGTCCCTTCCAACCCCAACTATCCTATGATTCTGTGAAGATGCAGGACACTCACAGCCAAGCTTGGCCCTGCCAGGAATCCAGGCCTGCCCGGCTACGGCGTCCTGCCTTAGGGGACAGTCCGGGACGCCAGGGAAGCAGGGGCAGCCTCCAGCTCATGCTCGTCCCCTTCCAAAACCCTCGTGTAGCACCCAGGCTCTGCCCAGCCTGTGCTGTATCTCTAGGACCGTGAAAGCAGCCCGGCAGGAGCCAGGTAGAGCCTCCCCCTCTGGTGGCTGCGACGTTGTCGGGAGCCCCGTGCGCGAACCTATCCCAGCGGGAGCTTCCCCCGTGGGTCGGGCTGGCAGGTTAAAACACGGAGCTGCCGAGAAGTGAGAAAAGTGCGGATGGTGGCTGGGGCACGCTGCAGGTGCTGGGTGCGTGCGGGCAGCCTCCCTCCCATCCCGGGGTCCGCAGAACAGAAAGGAGCTGAGGGGAGCTCGGCCACATCCCTGGACGTGTCTCTCCCACGTCCCGGAGCGGAGGAGTGGGGCCCGGCACCGGGCGGGAATGGGAGGGGGGGGGGCTTGGGGGGGGGTTGGGCAGGCTGGCAACTTTCACCCGCCCGGAATTAATTAACGTTGTCTCGTTAGCGAGATGCGTTTGGCCTAGCCACGCGTCCCCCGGGCTGGGCCAGGCTGGAGATAAACCGGCAGCAAATGGGGCGCGATAGCGGGGGGGGAGGGAGAAGTACCCTGACCCCACTTAAGGGAGCCGGAGTAGATGGGGAGCAGGGTGGCAAGGACAGGGAATGTCGATCACCGGACCTTACTGAGCACCCCGACTGGGGCTGCGGGCACCCCCCATCCCAGGACATGAAACGAGCCGAAGCTTTGGAGGGGGGATCCTCGGTGACTGTGGCTCCCCAGAGAGACCCGGGATGACGCGTTGGGCACGGAGAAGTGCGGGAGGTGCGCTGCTGACCTGCTCCCCGTCGGCTTTTCAGGCTCAGCTGTTTGATGCTATTAATGCTACTTTTATTATTATTATTATTTATTTAATCTGAACTCCGTGTGCTTGTGTGTCAACATGCAGCAGGTGGTTTATTATATTCCCGGTTCTTATTTTATTATGGGCTCTTTTTATAGCCGTAATCAAAATAATGCCCTGGAGTTTCGATGAGGATTTTATTCTGTTTTGCTCCACTTCTGAAAATATTTGTTTTGGGGGGGATGACGGGGGTGCAACAACACGTGGGGAGCTGCAGCGACTTCTCCTGCCGGGAAGAAGTGAAACTTGGTGCGAAGTTTGACTCCAAACATAGCGGCTGCACAACTAGGGGGCCAGGGGCTGCACCCCTCTTGCCGTGCTTGGGGGGGCCGGAGATGGGAGCGCTCCCCCGTCCGCCCAGGTACCCGCTGCCGGGACGGGCAGGGAGGTTTGGTGGAGCTGTGAAAAGCAGAGATCAGCTTGTCTTGCTTTAACCTACATTAGCTCCGGGTCCATATGGTAGATGCTGCCTGTGGATCCTCCGCACCGAAGCGAGGCCCTATTCTTGCACGCTGCCCTGCTTGTGCCAGATGGTGCCTGGACCAAGTGGCCATGCGTGGGGTGGCTCTGGTTAGCCTAATAAACGTCCAATACAAGTCAAAAATCAAAACACACACATACTAACATCTGCTAGAGCCTGCAGTACCCAGCTAGCCTTTCAATACTGAATTAAAGAGCCCCACAGCCCTTCTGTTCCCCTAGGTTAGACACTCATTACCATTTACCAAGCACTGATGTTATCTGGCCTCTCATTTTATTTAGTACTGAAGCTATTAGCATCAGATTTGATTTTGACAGTTGACGCTGCTGCTGGTAAAGCCGGGATCTGGCCGGGCAGATCGCTGCAAAATTCCGAGTTCATCAGCAGTGACACATTCCTCTTTCCCACTTGTTTACGAGGCCGAGACAAAAGAGCTCCTCGCCAGTGCCTCTGCCTTGCTGTTTAGCTCCACCACGGACACAGCTCCTGCCCGTGCCCGCGGAGGCCGCGCACACAGGCAAACACGCATGAACGGGCATCCTCGGAACAGCCGGGCCAATGTCTCCAGACCTCGGGTGCAGCTCCTCAACGTTGCCAGCGTTTGTGCCCCTCGGCTCCGGCTTTCCCAGGGAGAAGTTTCAATGCTGGTTCCCGGTCTGGCCCTATCCCCAAACCTGCCAGGACCCAGATGCGGTGATACCGCTCACGGCGCCGGCCGTGTCCGTGGCTTTTCCCTGCGCAAAGCTCAGCTATTTCTAGGTGGAAGCCGTGCCCCCATCCTCCCCTGCGGGCGGGTGCTCTCACAAGGGCCCGAACCGCATCCCGGACCAAAGCTGCTTCCAAGGTAGCGGGACTGCAGGGGAGATTCAGCTGAAGTGCGCCCTCCCCAAGCGGCTGGCCCCCAGACAGACCAGATCCTGGCTTTCCTTTTTTATTCTCCCCCAAAAGAGCCCGGACGAGGGAATTAACGCTGCGAGAGGGACCCCTCGGGGGAGCACGGCGGCGGCCTCGCCCCGCGCTGCGCCCCGCGCTGCTCCCCAGGTGATCTGCGGCCCTGCGCGGGCACAGAGGTGGCAAACCCTCATTATCATACAGCTGAGGTTTATCTCTCCCTCCTTCCCTCCCCCCCTCCGGCCTCCCATCCATTTAACAAGCTGAAATAAAAAGCCACATGAAAGGCCGCCTCTGTGCTTGGCTTTAATGAGGGACACGCGACCCAACAATAAGCGCACGCTGCCGCGGGCCGAGGGCTTTGCTGACACACGCCAGACCCCAGCCCCTACCCCGCTCCCACCTCTCCCGTGTTTCTGGGTGCCGGGGCAGCAGCAGGAAAGCCGGGCTTCGTGCCTGCCTCCGGCTTCAGCCACCTCGCTTCAGTACCCGTTTGCCAACAGTTTCGAAAGGGCAACCGAGCGCCTGCAGACCCCTGCCGTGCCCATGTCCCGGTCCCTCTCTCGGTGGGTCTCGGCACATCGCCGTTAGCTGGGGTCAGGAATCACGCCGGGCCTCCGGCAAGGCTTTTCCCCCTTTTCCCCCTCCGAGCATTCTGCTGCTCCCCGAAGGCGGCGGCGGGGCCGTCCCGGGTGCCTGCCCGTCGAGCAAGCACCGTTTTACTTTTCCTTTCCACCCGGGGCCAGCTTCCCCCTAAGCAGGGCAGCTCCGTCTGCGGCAGCCCCGTCCCGTCCCGGGGTGCGGACGGGCTGGGGGATACGAGGAGCTGGCGAGGATGGCGGGGGGGGGGGGACGGGACGGACGGACGGAAGAGAAGCGGGAGCAAACTAACTAACTAACTAGCTAACTAACGTGTTGTTTCAACATTTCATCTATTGTTCGCCCGCCGTGGAAGGCTGCTCTGCGGAGCGGCGTCTGATTTTCGAGGGGACTCTCCCCGGGTGAGCGCCGTAAATATCTCACCAGATGCTCGGCTCGGCCGTAATCAGCTCGGCCCCGCGGCGGGCAGCGCGGCACCGGCGGCGGCAGCAGCAGGGTATTAATTCTGGATACGAGAGCTCTCCGCAACATTTGGCTCCTTTTTTTTTTTTCCTTTTTTTTTTTTTTTTTTTCTTCCAGAAAGGAAAGATGGAAAAGGGGAGGGATCTCCCGTGAGTCTGACTGACAGTTTACATAATGAGCTTGCGAGGATGCGAAGCAACTATATAAACAGCTCGAAGCGAGGCAAGTTTTCCATTTACCGAGCGCGGTCAGCACCGGCCGAAGGAGGAGCAGTTCCGTGCTCAGCGCTCCCTTCCGCGGCTGCCACCAATCCCACCCGGCCCTGGAGTTTATAAAGACGACGGCGGCGATCGGAGCTGGGCGGTCGGCTGCAGGATTAATACTCAGAAAGGGGGCGGATCGGCACCTGGATTTTACCTTCCGATTTCTGCTGGTGCTCGGGGAATATTTGGAAGAGCGGGCTGCTCCAGGAGAACCGAACCTCCGTGACGCGCCTCTTTTCTCCCTCGACCGAGAACCGCTCTCTTGGACCGTTTGAGGAATACAGGAGGAAAACTAAACCCACTAAGACCTGGGAGCTCGAATAACACGAGGATGACAGCCTTGCGCACCTTTGGCTTGACGTTTCTGTTAATGATTTTGCAGCAGGTAATGGCACAACGCAAAAATAAAGAGGGTTCGCGAGCTGTAAAGTGGGTGATGGCACAAGTTTGCGTGGCGGAGCCGGGTAAGGTCTGATTTGGCTATTTTGTGTGTCTCCCCTTTGTGCAGAGGGTGTCCGGCTCTGGCGTCTTCCAGCTGGAGCTGCACGAATTCGTGAACAGCCACGGGTCGCTGGCCAGCGGAAAGCCCTGCTCCCCACACTGCAGGACCTTCTTCCGCGTCTGCTTGAAGCATTTTCAAGCTGTGGTCTCCCCGGGCTCCTGCACTTTCGGCAGCATCATCACCCCGGTACTGGGGACAAACTCCTTCAGCATCAAGGACACGGAGAGATTTGACAGCCCCATCAAGTTGCCCTTTAACTTCACGTGGCCGGTGAGATTCCACTTCCAACCCGATCGCGGCGTTGGGGCAGGAGGGCGTCAGGGCAAGGCGAAGGGCGGCAGTGTAAACAAACTGCTTTCGCCTTTAGACTTATTCCCAGAACTTCCTTTAAAGGAGGAGGAAAGGGGAAAAATAAATTAAAAAAAAAAAAAAAAAAAAAAAAAAAGAACAAAAAAAAAAGAGAAAGAAAATCAAAAAAAAAAAAAAAAAAAAAGAAAAAAAAAAAGCGATTAAAAAAGCGCACCCAGTCCAGGAGCACTTGGGATAATAAACGTTATTAAAGCAAAGGGATGGGGGGGGGAGTGTGAGGATCCGCGGGCTGTAGGAGGGAGAGGGAAACGCATAGCCGAGGGGAGAATGCGGGTGCAGGGGGCGGTTAGGGTGCCGAGTGGGTACGGGGATGCTGGGATGCCCGGTGGTATGCCGGGGGTACCAGGTAGGGTTCCCCGTGGAGTGCCAGGGTGCCCGGGGGGCTGCTGGGTGGCCAGTGGGGTGTCAGGGCTCCCGGTGGGATGCAGGGTGCCCGGTGAGGTTGCGGGTGGGGTGGCTGTTTGGGATGCCGTAGTGCCCGCTAGGATGCCGGGTGAGGTGCAAGGGCTCCCGTTGGGATGCCGGGTGCCCGGTTGGTTGCTGGGGTGCCCACTGGGATGCCAGGTACCCGGGTGTCCGGTCTGACTTCGGTTTCTCCCCCTCTCTTCCCGCAGGGAACCTTCTCGCTGATCATCCAGGCCTGGCACGCGCCCGCCAACTACCTGCCGGAAGGTGACTACAGCCGCATGCCGCCGGCAGGGGACGCTCTCGCGTTGGGAGCGCCCCTTTACCCCCTCTTTATTTCCCCCCCCCCCCCCTAATCCCGAAACGGTTAACGGCAGCCCTGGCTCAGCTGTTTATACCATAACTCCCGGGACCGGCTTTATCCCACCATCAGGAGCCGGTCCCCCGACGATATCCATCAGGGGCCGCTTTGATTCTGCCCTGGCCTAATCTCCAACACAATTGCGTTTCCTCCGGTTTATTTTTGGCGTGGGAAAGCGAGGCGGGCTGCGGTGAGAAAGCCGGGAGGCTGCCAGCGAGCCCCGGCTGCCTTTTCCTGTATTTTACACCTTGCTCGAATTCCGCCCTTTGGAAAGGAATAATGGCTTTGGGATGTTTTTCTGAGCCGAGAGGAAAAGGATATTTCACGGCAGCCCTCGCTTTCAAAGGCCCCTCCGCTGAGCCCCCCTCGGCCGGGGTGAGCGCACCCCGACGGCCACCCTTATACGTAGGGCACCTCACTCTCACACACGCTTATATACTCGCACATATGTGTCTATACGTATATATATATGTATCTATACGGGATATAGATCCGCTTCCCTCCGTCGGGGTAGGGGGGGTTTCTTGCTGCGGTTTCGGTGGCCGCTGACACAGGACCGCTCTCTCGCAGGCTCCCGGCCGCCCTCTGAGGACTGGCTCATCAGCCAGATGTCGATCCAGCGGTCGCTGTCGGTAGGCGAGGACTGGTTGGAGGACGTGCAGAGCAGCCCGCTGACCCAGCTGCGCTACTCCTACCGGGTGGTCTGCAGCGAGAACTACTACGGCGAGAGCTGCTCCCGACTCTGCAAGCGCCGCGATGACCGCTTCGGGCACTACGTCTGCGAGGCGGATGGCAGCCTGGCTTGCCTGCCGGGTTGGACCGGCGAGTACTGCACCGAACGTAAGTGCCCCGCCGCCGGCAACGGCTGCCGAGAGGCGGAGGGAGGTTGGGGGCTCCACACACACTGGGAGCAGCGCTGGGGCCTCAGCGACCTATGTAGCATCACCCACTTTGGCTCCCCAAGGCCCTGCTCTGTGCTGAGTGGGTGCGAGTGTGGGAGAAGGGATGGTGCCCAAGAAGCTTTGAGGAAATGCAGCCCCCATGCCATCAGGGAGCTTATTTGATGAAGGGACCCAAACCCATGTCCCATTGTCCTGTTCCACCAGCTGGCCTGACCCTGGCTGTAGCTGTCATTATGGTCAGTCCTTAAAACACGGTGGCTTTGACGCTGCACCAAGGCGCCATGCATGGTTACCTGCAGGCTACTGAGGCCACGTTCCTGTGCTGACCTTTCCACTCCCTGACTGGAGAGGGAAGCTTGCATGCTGAGGACTTTGCCTCCTCTGCCTGCCAGCACTGTAATTCACCTCTGTGGGCATTAGCAGCAAAGAGCGAGCTAGCAGAGAAAGGAGCTGGGCTGATAACCTTGAATCGGCGATACCTGTTCCAACTTACAATGCTAGCAGCTTGTCCATCAACTGCTTCTACCACCCCTGCAGCCAGAGGAGATGAGGCAGGTGTTGTGGTGTAGTAGTGGGAACCTTAATGTGAACACAAGCCAAAACCTCTTGCTCCTTTTCTAGCAAGAGTTCATGTTTGTTGCATAAACAGAAAAACTAAAGGACAATTTGTCAAGTGTTGGCTCTCCTTTCCCACTTCCTCCTGCTCCAGAGCTTCCTGTAGCAAGAATTTTTAAAACAAGGCTTTGAAAGTGCAAAACTGCTTTTCAAAATAGTCATTTTAAAGCTGGCATTCACCCTTTAAAAAGCATATTCTGTAATGCCATGTGTATTTACCTAAATATTTCTGCTTTCCTATGTTCTCTTTACAGCCATCTGTCTGTCTGGATGCACTGAACAGAATGGATATTGCAACAAACCTGGAGAGTGCATGTGAGTAGATGGCAATCACAATCCAAACTCCAGTTAAAACATCCCTTTGTAACAGAAACTTCAACTCTTTTCCATGTCATTAATATTTCAATTTGGCTTTTCTTTTAGCTGTCGCCCCGGTTGGCAAGGCCGCTACTGTGATGAATGCATTCCCCATATAGGCTGCCGCCACGGAACATGTAAAACACAGTGGCAGTGCATATGTGACGAAGGATGGGGTGGCCTCTTCTGTGATCAAGGTTAGTTCTGAAGGCCGTGCTTATGGCTCAAGATTGGGTAGTCCTTAGTACCGGACTAAGGAATCTGACCCATTGGATGTAGAACTAAGTTTCTGTAAGGTCCACGTTCATAGGCATCAGTTTGTACCACTGCTGTTCTAGACACCAATTCCTGTATTTGTAGTAATGTTGGTTGAAAATGAGCAAACCTTTTTGGTAGCTTTTGTAAAAACAGAAGTTTTTATCTTTGGGAAAAACCCCAACAACATGGATGAGTGTTAACAGGCAAGTTTTCTGCCTGCTCCAGTGAAGTTTAACTTATTCCCTGTACAACTATAACAGTTTACTAAACAGTTTCCAGCAGCAGTAAACACCATCATTTGGGCCTTCCTTATTTTGCATACAAGGAAGTTAACTCATGTGATAAGTCTGGAGCATGAGAGAAAAATCATGTAAGCAAGAATGAAAAGTACAGGTTCCATTTTAAGGTACACCAGACCACTTCCACCTATTCAACCCACTGAATCACTGAACTGTAGCCAGCTGAGCAGTCATGTCCTCAAGGCCATATATGTATTGCTGGCACTGAGATCACGAAGTGCTCAAAGCAAGCTAAGTGTTTTCAGAACAGTTAAAGGATTAAGATGGTGAAGTCTGAATAAAGCAGGAAAAGTAAAGTTGCATGGCTCTGTTTCTGCTTGTAGTTATCTATTAACCAGTTGTATTCCAATTACTTTATGGTATTTATGGGGATAATAAAGATTTTCTGCTTATGTCCTATGAACTTGTACACTTAACCTCTCAAATTTAAGGGGAAAAAAAAGAGGACTGTCAAGCTTAGCAGAGCATTTAGACAGTTTAAACTACCAACATTCATAACAAGAGAGCATGGTAAATAAACAATAAAAGGTTTCCAGTGTTTGTTTAAATCTCTGAGCCAAAACATTGTTATTCCCTCCCTACCTCCCCAGAATGTGCCTTGGAGCACACCTTTCAAAGATGGGGGCTACTCTTTTAGTATGTGACATGTTGTGTACATAGTGTTGTGGCGTGTCTTACACTTAGGAGGTACATTCTCCATTTGGCATCAAATTTGGCATCTAATCCCATTGCAGCTAATGGGTTTATCCCCATAAAAAAGTGAGAGTATACAAAAAGCAGTAAGAAAGCTAAACTTTTGCCAGGTCTCAAAACACAGAGCTCATGTATTAAAGTGATGGACATAGAGAAGTATCTAAAACTGAGGATAATCTGAAACTCCAGATTATTACTGATAATAACCTGGATTATCATCACCACTATTCCTGTTGGTTGCATAATTAATTACTTCATTGAAAAGTCTGTCTTTGTTGACTAAAGTGTGTTCATATGAATCATAGCATCGTAGAACCATAGAATGGTGAGGGTTGGATGTCTTTTCCCAGCCATAAAAGACATTTTCTCCATCTCTTGCTATCTTTGCAGATCTGAACTACTGCACCCACCACAGACCATGCAAAAACGGAGCAACCTGCATGAACACCGGCCAGGGCAGCTACACGTGTTCATGCAAACCTGGCTTCACCGGTGTTGACTGCGAACACGAGATCAGCGAGTGTGACAGCAATCCCTGTAGGAATGGCGGCAGTTGCACGGTGAGAGCATTTTAAATGTAAAGTCTTTGTGTGAAGCAAGCCCCAGTATACCTTACCCACAAATGGTTCTGTAACAACATAATGGGAATTCGATAGCACACAGGTTCGTTACTGACACTCACAACTACCACACTGAACCCTTCCCGAGAGGTGTCAGGGGAGGAAGTCTGTCACAGGAGGAGATGTATCATCTAGATTAGAGCTAGTCAACTGATCCTTAGGTTTCTGTGGCAGCCATTATGAGAACTTGGCAAGACGCAAGGTTGGTGAGGGAGCAGGCCTGTAAAAAATAAGCTTCTCAAACCAAGGTTCATACAGAAATGGGCTAAGTCTTTACTTTAATAGCAAATAAAAGAAAACTTCTCTTTTCCGTTGCAGTGTCTGACAATATGAGGGCAATCAGCTGAACATTTTCTGTGAAACAGGGTTCTGCAGTTTTAGTTTCCTGCAGTCTAGTGTTTCAGTATGTTTTCAGCTTCAGTCAATGATTGATTTTACCTGCTGATAAAGGCTGATCAATTATAGATAGCAAATATAATCTGATGCATGTTTATATTAAAGCTAATGGTGCAAGACCCTAGCTCCGTTTTCCCCAGGCTTTGGATATACGTGACTTGGAAAGAAAAAGCAGTTTGGTGGTGAGCTGGGTGGTGGGGACTTATCTGTGGCAAAGCAGCGTAAGCCCTTGTAAAATAAAAAGGGCTCCCATGCTGAAGACAAATAGCCTGATCCCAGCTGTGTAGGTTGACACATACCACATTCTGCTCTGGGAGACCTCCAGGATCCCAGTAGACAATAGTGGTGTTAGTAATGTTTTTGTCTAGCTGCCTGTAGGCTCCCTACAACTGCATCTTGTGTAGCTGCATATGGCTGATTCACAGCTCTATCACAATCCAGCCAGCAGTTATTTACTCACCAAATGTCACCTTTGTCACATCGCTGTGGCAGGGACTGAACAGTGCTCACTGATGACCAAAATCAAGCATGCAAACAGCTATTATTTGGTGCCATCAAATAATAGTGGCCTAATGTTGTGTTTTGCAGGATATGGAGAACGGTTATCACTGCCTGTGCCCCCCTGGCTACTATGGCACTCACTGTGAGCACAGCGCTTTGACATGTATAGATTCTCCATGCTTCAATGGTGGCACCTGCCTGGAGAAAGACCAAGGAG
>JBCJKH010012900.1:0-26972 GCA_039877255.1 Loriculus beryllinus | reverse complement strand
GGTTTAGTGTGAGGTGTCCCTGCTTATGGCAGGGGGGTTGGAACTGGGTGATCTTAAGGTCCTTTCCAACCCTAACTATTCTATGATTCTGATGACATTATGGGCACTTACACACCATGCATTTTACAATTAAGGTAATAGAATTTGTGTCACATCCTTAGGAAGCTTTTCAAGATAATACACAAGAGTGGATGACCATCCAAATGTTTGTTCGTGTACTTTTTCTCTTTTCTACATCATCCATTGTTTCACGGACTAGAGGAGCTGGTAAGAGATAAACCTACTTTCAGGAACAGCACATCTTAGTCCATGTCCTGTGTGGACAGAAAGGGAAGGGAAACTGATGTTCTTGAAGTCTATTCCCAACAGAAAGAGTGAAGGATCAAGACACTAAAATTTCCTACACCTTTGTTTCTGTATTTGCAACCTGTGACTGACATAAAGGCTGTCATGAGGCATATGCTGGATTTCAAAAGTGCCTTGCAGAGGCTTGCATATTGCTAAATGCCAGCTTTTGGTTCCAGAATCTCAAATAGGAAATAGCAGACATAGACAACATTATCCTCTAAGATAGATCACAATGTGTGAAACAGGATAAAATAACTCACATTGCCATAACAGCTCCTTTGTGAATGGCGCGACAAGGACTGAGACTTGTATTTATATGTGTCTGTACGGATCCACATATAAACACTGGTCTGAGATGGGTCAGTGAATGTACTAAATGAAGGGACCATGGCATTATTCTGCATTGTCCCACTTGATTCTAATAAAAACACTTAGCAATGCTTAGCCACATGTATTTCTGACCTGCTCGATAGTGTGTTATTACAGTCGATTCCTGGAATAACAGGAAGGGAAATTACCTTCGACAGAAGTGAATCTGTGGTCAGAAATTTTATGACTAAAGTAGGCTTAGAGCACAAACAGGGCTTCTAGCTATGTCCGCATTCAGCCTTCATGAAGCTTCTGTCCAGACTACAGGCTGCCTTCTAGAGAGCACCCAGTATTTAGCACAGGTGATAGAGGATTCCCCTGATGTGAATGTGTTCATTTTTTTCCACTGCACACATGCAGTGGAAAGATTTTAAGTACCATTTTCTCCCTATGAGTACGTTTGGCTTTTGCTGGGTGCTGCTGAGAGAAAACCGTTTTCCTTAATCACACAGTCCTCCAGCTGTACAGTCAGCTAGAGAGGGGGATGAGGGAAGAGTCTGTTTCAGATTAAGGGATTGTTCCAAAACTTTCTGTTCAATGCAAAAAACACAACACCAAATGTCTGTGCTGTGAAATGGCCAGAACCCTCCAAAAAGGATGAGATGGGAAGAATACAGTAGATGTGAAGTAACTTCTTGTTATGAGTTGTCCTACAATGGCAAATGCAGAAAGAGTTACAATGGTGATTAGAAAGGGTGAGAATTAAGTTACAAGCTTGCAGCACCATAATAAGGGCTTCAACATTCCTCAGAATTGTTACATTTTTCAAACGGAGTGTTTTCATTCTTTTTTTTAAGTAGGGGGAAATAGTCTTGGTTCCAAAGAAAAAAAAAAAAAAAAAAAAAAAAAAAAAAAAATCCAGCAAAAATTCAACACTTTCCAAAATACTAAAGTTTGAAAAAGCATGCGGGAAAAATTATTTGTGACTTTCTAGACAGTTAAAGATTATAGAAGGAGGTTCTGGGCTTTTCTGTGGTCTATATAATTCTTTTTTCCTCTCATTTGTCACAGAATTATAAATCTTGGAAGCTTGCTACCTAGCAGGCTCATCAAATGGGAAACTCTTCAGTAACTTCTCAGCAAGTCTCCCATTTTAACAGGCCTCTGATTAAGGGAAGGGTATTTTAATTCACTCTGAAAGAAGTGCACCAGTATAATTTACATACTACGTTTACCTGGGAACTATTTTTCCATGAAACATAAATGGAAGTGTTTTTTTATTGATGTTGAAAGCAGAAGGACATTTGTATCTCATGAGTCCTCACAACGAGACCTGAAGCTGGGGTAAGACTGGGAGTGACAACTCAACTCCAATACTGGCTGGGAACAGGCTATTGCCTCAGTGGACAGTTTTCATCTAGAATAAACTAACAGCTGAGATCCTAGGCACCTCATGCTCCTCTCATATCTGTTGGTCTAACTGTCACTGCTGCTAAATGCAAACGTTCATTTTCCTTGCAAAACCACTGGCTTTTCAATTCAGTGAAAAAAATCAGACAAAAGCAAGAGTTTGAATGCACTGGAGGCAAACGCAAGTGTCACTAGATGACATTGCAAAGCAGTTACGGTATAGTTTAATGGCAAATAATAAGGCTGCTGTATTATTGCGTAACTCCCTGGAAAACCTATTTATGTCCACACAGTCAATAAAACAGGCTTGCGTACCAGCTTGGGTGCCAGCTTCTATCTCTTTTAAGCTTGTTTAACTTACATGTGAACAGACTGAAAGAACCAATGCACAGAAATCATCAGTTTTCTTTCTCTACAACAGCCCTACATGCTGCTCCTGCAAGTGTAGTGACACACTCATTCATACCGAGCTAATCCACTGAAACCAGGGGCAGTGGCAAAGTTAGGGCTGTTTCCATACACAGTATGGCTCTAACTTGGAACATCCGCCAGCACATTTCTAATGCCAAGCAGACGATTTGTTCACTGCCTTCCCTTAAAGCCTGTGATGTAGCTGATTTTCTAAAACTTACACAGGCAGGTGCTATGTCTATTAATATTTAAGATCAGCTCATTGAACCTTAACAGTTTAAAAAATAAAAGCGAGGAGTTAGCTTGCCACACTGCTGGGAGCTCTGGGAATCCAGCTGGTATCCCATTTCCCACTTCAACTGGACCTGGGCTGTCAGCTGAGGTTAGCTCCAAATTACAGCTGCACTGCCACTTGCCTCCCCAGTCCGCCTTCAGCTTCAGCTGCATAACTGCACTGGTGGCATTAGAATTGGCAGACATGAGAGGGGAAAACCATTTAGCCATGCCTTTGCCATTTAGCTCACAAGTTTGCTGATATGTGTGAGCCCAGCAGAGCCCAGCTGCCTCATCCAGAGCTGTGCCTATTCTGCAGGGCCAGCAGGCTCCTGTTCACATAGGATCAAGTTACACCTAAAGGTGAGTGCTTCCTAGTTTCTTCTTTTTGCACAGGATGTGTGTATGTATCCAATTCTCTCCTGGACTGGAAGGACAGAGTGAGATGGAGCAGATGCAGAAGGCCAATACAGTCATCTAGGACTTACTCCCCTGCCAACAAGATATCCTCTAGTGCTCTGCCCAGCTCAGATATAAGTGATTTGGGCACCATGAGCTCTTGCCATGTCCCTTGGGGAGTTATTTGCAAAGTTTTAATACGTATCCTCCTTATCCTCAAAAGAATCGCCCTAGACTTCCAGTGATCCCATCGCCCTAACCTTCCCAGCAAAAAGAATCTCCTGCTCTTTGATTCTTCACTGTACAGCTTGGTGGCTTCTCATTTGCCCAAGCTTAACATTTCTGCTTCCTTCACTATCTCCTCATAAGTCAGTCTCTCAGTCTCTCAATCACTTGTGCTGTGCTTCTCAAAGAGAATTAAATCTCTCCCTCTATAAATAGTTCTGGTCGGTGTTCCAGTCTGCTGCTGATCTTTCCATTACCAAAACTTTTTGACATTTTATAGCCCACCGTCTGCTGTGCATGATGGCATGCAGATGTTAGTCATACAGATGTCAGACATTTTTGGCTACCAGTACAGCAGTAAGAAAATATTTCTTTAGCACAAAAACTTGAGATTTTGCCTTAAATGAACTAAGTAATGAAAGGTTACTGCTGCACTGGGTTCCCTTTCCTTCTTGCTGATGATGAATAAAATCACATTTTGCCACTTATATTTGAGGAATATTTTCCCTTCCTTTCTTTTCCTTCATATTGTTCCTTTAACACCCCTAAAACTTCCTCTTTGCTAAGATGCCTCTACACCACTGTCACTAAGTTAACTGACATAGTTTTGGTCACTGGTGAGCTACCCATAACAGCCTGGCACTCCTGCCTTCATTCTGTCATTGTCCCTTAAGCTCTTGCATCCATCTATCCACCTACTGTCTTTAACAGAGATTATCTCCCTGAATAAGAGGCTTTCTTGATGTCCCAGATTTTTGATTGCAGGTACAATAGCATCCTGGTCACAGCCAGCCTACTAACAACCACCATGGACAAAATCATAAACCCCTACTCCTGAAATGAATTCTTAGCATTTAACAAGAATAAGGTTTTATCAGCTATAGTAGTATGTTTCCAAGGGTGAGATAAAGGACAAATAGTCTCGGCATGTTAATCACAGTTTCAACACCAGACAGCTATCAGCAATTGATACTTGCAGAGGGCTGTCAAGAGGGGGAGCATCAGCAGAGGTGTGAAACCTGTACATTTCAGGAGGTATTTTTTTATAAATGGCAGTGTTGTTAGTCCACAATAGGATTGGGTTGCTTTCTCTGTTGGTTTGGCTTGGTTGGCTTTTTTTTTTTCCCTCTGGTTAGCAGCTATAATACTAGCAATACAAATGAAAATCAGAGAATAGTCTGTGGAAAACAAATTAAAATGATGGGGTATCTGGTAATCTCCTTTGTATTCTGCAGAGATGTAACAGATCCCAAATGGTTTTGGAGACCATGAATATGAGGCCTCATGTTTCTGGTGATTAGAAAATCACTCAGTATGGGAGGTGAAGTGACTTGGTTACTTTTTAAGTGTCTGCATCATCTAACCATTTGATATTAGTCACCTCTGTTGAAAGGACACTGATGAGAATTAGAGGTCCAAATACATAAATACAAATCTTGTATTTGACTAAACCATATGTGTTACATCTTGATTCTCTCAATGCTGACACACATGAGCAAAGAAGCTTTAGCAGTTCTGGTCATTTGTGTGTTAAATTTTCATTGCTACTGGAAAAATCCCAGGTCACCTCCCCTCAGTGGAAGCAGGAGCTTGCTATAGTAATTATGGAAAAAATAACAATATCCAGACATGAAAACTTGGACCAATCATTTCACCTGGGATCTCTTCCACAACATTCTTTCTCGTTCCTTTCTCTCTCCTCTTGAGTTTTTGGAAGGCTATGAACTCCCTTAAGTTTTCAGCTTAATTGTATCCTATAAATATGAGCAAAATCCAGGAGTCTTCACTGAAGACAGGAACTTTGCCATTGATTTCAAGGCAGCTGCGTTCATATATCAGAAACACATGTGGCAGGATTACATACAAAGCTGTCTTTAACATGAAGAAAGCAAATCCAGCAACGGAAGTACAGTCCTTACTGTCTACTTCTCTGAAGAAAATTCTTATACAAATTTCCCTCTCTTTTTTGTTCCTTTTGAAGATCATGAATTGTCAGGGAGATTTTACGATCGATATAACTCTCTAAGATGAGGTCACAGGGGAATAAATACGCTTTTCTTGGTCTTCCAGGGCTGCTCAGCACAGGCTTCCTGCCACTGTTTCTCCTGTGACTCTGCCCATGCGTTGGACAGAAACATTGATAACATTGGACTGCTTTGTCCCATGTATTTAGACAGAAGCTGCCTGGACTGGGAAGTCATACTCTAATCACACAGAACATATAGAGGTATCAAACTCACTGTTAAGTACTGCAGTATAATAACACTAGTGCCTCTAGTACACAGACACTAGAGTGCTTCATAAACAGCCGACAGCAATTATCTGTTGGAGAAGGGCTGTTACGGTTTGTCTGTGAATGCTTAAAATTGGGAATATACATGGTCTCTGTAAGGGAATCACATCCAAAGAATAAACTTTGAAATGCTATATAATGTATAGCCTATCAGATGTACCATTTCAGATGTGAAATCTACAAGGGCATAATCCAAGAACAGCAGCAATATATTAATAAAACATGCTTCGACCACATTTTTTCTGGCAGATAGTACTTTTGCACTGTAGCCCAAAATATATAATGAAATCCAGATCTCACTAGTTGCTGGAATGTCCTTTGTCAATAACTGTGAAAAATGTTTCTCACCCTGCAGTACAAAACTGAGCTGTGGAATTTATGTGCATAAGTTCTTCCACCCTTAAAAAGTATTTTTTATCCTGAATGAAAATACTGACATTGATTGTGCATGGCAGAGATGACTCCCTACCTTTGCTGTATATCCTAATCCCTTCTGCACCAATTTTGTTTATGTGAATTTGCTGTCTGTGAAGTGGACTATCTCAGCAACCTCAAACCCACAGATTTTCTATTATTATTTGATTAAAAATTAGTATTGGTATTACTGAGCAGAAAAGAGATGCATATGTACATACATATGTCTCTCAATGTGAGACACTGTGTCAGGGGCCAAGATCCTTTCTTATTCTTTGCTTTTTCTGCTAGGGAAACCATTAGGATTCAACTATATTGTTCATTTTTGGCCTGGTGGAAAGCTATCCACATGGCACCAGTCTGAGTTTGGTTCCAATCTGAGCTGAGACTGGGTCACAAACCTTAAAAAAACAAACAAAACCTCTAGTTCTCAAACCCTTTGGACCAATGTCACGGCTCAAGACTTCTCGCTCCACTTCTCATCCACATGATGTGTTTTTAGTTGAAAGCACCAGAGTAGTCAGCACTGCTCTATTGCCAGCTACTGACCCCTCACCATCATGTTGGCTTGTGGTTCAAGAACCGGCTGCCTACATCACTCTGCACATACTTCTGCTTCGGAAGTAGCACAGGAAGGTCACTGGACGCATGTCCCTGTAGCCTGGTGGAAAGATGAGACTAACCAGATTAGCAATTTGCTCCCTCTCCCAGGTGAGTAGGTTCACAGACACAGAAGGGAAACAAATATTCTGCAAAGAAACAGGAAGAACGGTTTGCCAGCCAAACAGTGTATTCAGGAGGCTGGCATGAGCCTTCCCAAAGCAAATGAAACCCTTTAAAGGAGGCTGTGGATCTTCACCTCCCTTTAAACGACCCCACAGATTTTGACTCAATTTTCTAAATACTTGAGTTTAAACAGATACTTTCCCATTTCTTCTCTTCCAGTGTGCTTCTCCATGGTTTGGGTAGTAGGCACTGGTGCTGAAAACTAGCTCAAGGAAAAGACCCCAAGAGCCCTCAGCTTCCAGCCATTTGTACCACATTTCATAGCCCCACTCCAGACCCATGTCCTGTGGAGCACTTGCCAGTCAGAGCACCCACTGCAATGGGTTCCCCCCTCCTCTGCCTTCCACAGGGAAAAGATTCCAAAAGCATCTGGCAGAGAAGATCTAGTTCAGCCCAAAGGAGATGAGGGAGACACAGGCTGCCACTGAGCAAAACACAGAAGGGCCTATTCACACAAAGGAAAAAGAATGACTCCGCTCAAGATAAAATACTGTAATACACTGACAGCATATAAATAAAGCCAAGGGCTGTGAACGCCTGCAAGTGAGCATAAACAGCCTGACAAAAAGAGTGGTACATTATCTACACATGATAGTATTTCCAGCTGTCACTTTCAGACTTGAATTGTCTTCAGTCTGACCTGAAGCAAAGGGGCATAAACATTGAATTCTCATTCTACTTCAGTCTTCTGCCTTTCATTGCCTTGCTTCCACGGAGCCATGTGAGCACCAAAGTGAGTTGAAACGTCAGTATATGCTTAAGTGTTTTTCTGACTTAGAACCATCAGAGGATTTGAATCTTTTCCATTGACTAGTAATGAATGTTAAGACAACAATGTGTGCAGCCATGTAACTCATAATTTTTTATATTCATCCCCAAAGCATTCTGACACGTAGTCACTGAGAATAATCACTGAGCACAGCCCTAGTTTGGAAGGCTCTCTTCTTGCTGAACCGTAGCACAGTCTGGTTTTTAAACATGATCCTCCTCCATTCCTACCCCTTCAATTTCAGAATCAAAACAAGTCTTTAAAAAAAAAATCCCACACACACATTTTCTTTTTTTTTTTTTTTTTTTTTAAATTACAGGGTGCAAGAAAAACCTTTGTAAGCCACAGTATTTTAGGACAGATAATGAGGCCCACAAATATGCAAGGAACAGCCCCATTTGAATCAGTGGGCTCTGTTTTCTAGCTGACTCTCATTGAAGTTCCTCCTCAAAGGAACTCCTCTGCAGTGCAGAGGAGAGCTGAGTCTTCCCTGGTCAGTGAATGAGCTGATTGCATTTCAGGACAGTTTCTACTTGATCTTCTTCCAAGTGTTCAAAACCATAAAGTGATTGCATTTGGACAAAACAGTTACCAAAGAGATCAGACCTGGAAGCTCTGCATTAAGAAAGCAAGCCCCAGTATTTGTGCAAAGAGGTAAGTTGCGTAAGTGCCAGCTTAAATCTGCTTTGTACCATAAAGTGGGGCTGTGAGAGCCAGGAGAGAATTCCCCCTCTGTTCAGAAGGGCTTGACATCGGCAGTCCCCCAAACAAAGGAAGGGAGAAGGACAAAGAAAGCATGCCAGAGAAAGGAGGTGGTGTGGATCAGAGTTCAGACCTAAGCTAGCATAAAGCTCTCTGGTGCAGAGGTGCAAAAGTGAGTTGAGAATCCATGCCCTTGCAACTGGCGAGTTCATTGCCAAAGCCAAATTGATTTAGCTGTGCAGGCATGTGATTTGTGAGAGGTAACCAACAACACTTCACGGAACAGTGTTGAACATCAGTACCATGAGATGCCAGTAGTACAGCTTCCCTGCAGGGTTATATTGCTGTAAGAGAGGCTCCACTCATTGACTGCAGCTATTGAACTCTCGGTTTCCCAACTATTTCTGCGACTGACAGCCTGTAACTATCCCAAGACTATTTCTGAACGCTACCCGTCAGCAGTTGTGCCATTAAGAAACCATTTGCAGTACACGGCAACGGCTTTATCACGTCCATTAGCTTGTGATTAGGCAACACTGCTCACAAGGCCAGCAGATGGCAATCTTTGTATTCATATGTTCGCACGTATAACCCTTTCACCTTAGCGTACATAACACCAGTTGCATCAGTCAGTTTGGGGTAGAACTTGTGTCACGCCTGGCCAGAAGATGTTTTATTCTCCCTGGCTGATGTTTCCATCCCAGATGTCAACCAGATGTAGAACGAGAAATGGGTCTGTGTGAGAGCCTTCCTCTCACCAGGAAACATTGTAAACCAGACGAGGAGAAGTGCTAAAATCAAGGTCACCTTGAGCACAGGCCAATAATAACACATAGGCATCAGAATTCCATCTCAAACATGTTTGGGTCTGCAACCTTGTCAGTATCCGGGAGGCTTAGGTTCAGTTTAAAACACCCAAATTTAAAGTTTGTAATATTTTTGAAGCCTGAAGTGTCACATTGCACCGCCGGGTTCTAAGCAACATTCCTGGGGACTTCTCAGAAGAACATATATTTAAAAAATGAAGACTTAAATGAGGCCAACCTATTTACCAAAAGCGCCTTTCTGTTTCAGGAGTTTGATCCGACTAACCAGGCACTGCTCTTTTTATTATGGGTCACTGCTTTTGCAAGCTTCTCTGTACTGACTCCTTTTCCTGCTTCCACATGGGGGGCTGCAGTGCCGTTCCCCTGTTTACACTACTAGTTGTTATTTCCCCAGCTGCCGGCTGGGTTGTGACCCCAGTCATATCACTAATAACAGCCTCCTCCCCTCTCAGGAAAGCGAGGAGCCAGCAGGGTTCAAGAAACCTGTCCCTTCTCAGAGCATCAACAATGTCTGGCTTCACAGGATTCAGGCTCTGGTGCTCTTTACTCTAATAACCCCCCACCAGCAGCAGCAGGGAACCTACACCTGCTTATCTGGCTCCCAGCTTCCCAGCACTGTACAAAGCAGCTAATGCCAGTTTTCCTAAGCTCCTTCCCCCCTTTCACCTTCCTTGTAAGCTCCCACACTCTCTGAAGGATTGCTGGAAGTCTATTTAAAAGGAAAGATCTTCCCACTTGCTCCTCTGGCTGTTTCCCTCTTGCTGCTACCTTATTTCTCCAGGTTTTGTAGGACAGAGAAAGAATCCTAGTTCAGGAAGTAGCTGACTTTGCTGTTAATTCTTTAGCAGCTGAAACAGTGTAGTTGCATGCACACCCCTTCACACACTCAATACATACAGTCTGACAGAGTCTGATACCTAAAGCAGAATATAGACTCACAAGCTGTCATCCTTAAAGATATGTGTATTTTCTCTTTGTGGGCATAGCATTAACTCTCAATTCCTTATTAAAAGCCACTCTGACGGCTACAGGCTTTGTACATTGCATTCCACCTTTCTCAAATTGCTCATGTCAGTTCAGTGGGCTACAGTCCCAGCCTCCAGTGAGCTGCACTCTTCAGGGGTGGGTGCCTTTTTGATCTCAAATTTCCTATATAGATGTGTCCATAGGGATCTCATTCCATCCTTTTGCCACGACTTCCAGTCCAGCCAAGAAGGTCTCTGAGAGCCTTGATTTGAAGACTAAGAAGCAGAAACCTGCCGCATTCTTGAGGAAATTATCCAAGAGGTTAACTGAGACCAATATTAAAAATGTTAAGCAATTGCAATTCCTTCAGGTCTGCGTTTGTCAGGATTTAGTTCTTAATCGTTGATTATCCTCCTGCCTTCCTCTGCTGGATTAAAAAGCAATTTATTCTCAGAACTTCTTTCCTGTGTAGGCATGATAAGACCAATGTGTGACTGTGCCTTCCACATAGTTATTTCCCCACCTCCATTTCAATGGGATCATATCCAGGCATCAACTAACTTTTTGAAGACTTTGCAATCCTTTTGAAAAGCCTGATGTGCAAAGCACCATTTTGGCACTACATACGACTTCCCAACTTCTCACTGGGATGCTGGCAGACTTTCTCTTTGCTGCAATATCACATCAGAAGCTTGTTTCCATTGGTTTACACACTGTGACCTTTAAGCCACTTACAGAATAGCTGCCTTCTACGATATTGTTCTTTACCTTATGCAAGGTTTGTGCATTTTTTTGCTTCTTGCTTTATGACCTTGCATTGGCCCTTTAAAATATATGTTCACTCTATCAGGAGTCCCATGTTGGCTTGTGTAAATTATTTACTTTCTATGAAATTCTGATGCCAAGTATTTCCATCAGTCATTTCAAGTTTATTCCTCACCTCAGATAAAGATACCAACAAACATCAGCTTTGAGAATAATCCCTGCGGCCCCATGTCTTATTGTGTGCTAGTCCCTCCTTACAGCTGCCTCACAATCTATCATCTTCACTTATCCATCAGCCTATAATACATTTAAGACAGGTTCTGTAGCATGCTACTTTCTTTAATCAGGTTGGGAGAGGAAAGCAGTCTTCACAGAAATTCTTTAGTGCATCTATAATTGCATAGGATAGATAGCAGAGCTAATATGGAAAACTGGTTTCTTCCTTTACTGTCATGTACTGAGTGTGTTTTCTTTGGCTGCATTAGACTTGTGCAGACAAGTGATGTTTCACCTCTGTGGTTTCAAATTATCACTGAAGAAAAAAAAAAAGGTCACTTAGTTCTAGGAGGTTTTTTTTAATGAATTTACCCCAAATTAAGTACTTGGCTTCAGCTTTGTAGGGTCACTACTTTTTTAGATCTTTGTAATGAAGCTGGAAATTTGGAAACATTGAAGTGAAAAATTCATTTTGAATTTTAGTTTCTTTAAAATGTCACAATGGAACAGTGTAATGTTTTGGTTTTTTTTTTTTTTTTTATCAAATTAATAAACCAGCAAATCTGACACTAATTTAAGTGAAACACGTTCTCCATTTTGCTTTGCAGAACTCCAGCTTTCTGCTCCTTGTGAGAGGTACAATCCCTCTACTTCCCAGTGGATGCAGGATATGATACTCTGGGAGAGATTGGGCATTTTTGCACTCATGTTAATGTGAGCACTTTTGCACTCATGTTAATGTGAGCACAGGCATCTAGCATCCTTCCCAACCTCCAGGGCAAACCACTGGCCACAGAATGCAAACTGTGGACACACATTAGCAAAATCACTGCTAATGCTTATCAGCGCATTGGGCAACTTAATGCAAAAATGAAGCAAATAAGGAAACAGAGAAATAAAAAAGGTTTTTATCCTTGAAAAATTAATTGTAAGGGAAGTAGAAGTTACACTTTTCCTCCTCTCCTCCCCCCAACCTTAATAACTGAGGTCAAATCCAGTATGTTATCACAGATAATATCCAGTATGTTATAACGGCACCTCTGTAAATAAATGAACTATAGTACAAGTCTTATTAAGGTCTCGGATGTTTTCAGGTATTATCCATCAGCTACAATTAAGTGGTGTTTTACACTGAAGGTGCATGACACACTGAAGCCAGTGTCAATCGGCTAAAGACCAGGCGCTGGCAGCATAGCTGTGCCAGTTTACGTCAGCTCAATAGAATGGTGTCGCTTACACCATGAAGAGAGAGCAAAGGACATGACCCTGTCTTTATCCATGTCTCTGTAGGTATGTTTGCACCTTTTCTCATTTTTCTTCCACTGGTAGTGCACATTCATGGGAAATCGGTACAACGCTAATTTTAGTACAATAATAAAAATCCTGATCTTTTTAAAACTTCAAATTAACAAAAAGCCATACCCATATGATGTTTGCAGAAAAGACTATACTGACATACATGAGGACCTGCGAGAGAAATTGATTGGAAAGGGAAGAGAAATTGGATTTCACTGCAGAACTCCCAGAAAGCAAACAAGGAAAAGGGGAATAGGAGGCAGGAAAAATGGGGTTAGAAAATAATAGCTCTTAAACATCAGTGCTGTTATTGACAGGGATTCAGAAATGCACTTCTCACGGGACTATTTTTTTATCCATACGGTGTTGTTTTTATGGGCGGAAAGAGAAGGGCTGAGGTTGGTGAGCATCAGGGAGCTGGGACACGTGAAGGAAAGAGTTAAGGCTGGAGTCACCCCCTCTGAAGTGCTCTGTGATGCTGTGCAGTGTTTCAGCTCCCAGAGCCTTCCTCCTCCCTCCCTGTGTCAGAGTGGGGAGGAGGCGGGTTCTGCTGAGCTGTTAAATCCTGAGTGAAGTTTCCCCCATTTCCAGTGGCCACTGCTGTCTGAGGCTGGTTCGGAGGAGGGCTGGGGTTACCCTGACATTTCTGGGACCGCAGCCAGACAAGAAGGGAAAAAGACGAGTCTTCTACCATTTGCTTTTGTGGAAGTGTGGAGAAAGGGGAAAGGGAAGCATTCTGGGGGTTTTTTCTGCATCACATTCCTGCTTTTCTTTAGCCTGGAAAATATATTAATGCTGGTGATTTCCTCTCTGGAAACAAAGGAGCTGAAAGAGACTGAGGAAACAAGGAGTGGGAAGGAGGCTTGGGAAGTTTAAAAGAGAGAGACTCGGAGCAGCCAGGAGTTACCGTTTCTTAAAGGAAATCTCTGCCTGTGTGGGTAACCAGTACAGCAAAAAGCCACACTTGCAGGTAAATGGAGAAGCAAAGATCCCAAAGGAAATTTCCGCTAACCTCATCCCACTTCTCAAGAAGGTGAAGAAAAAAAGAAGTTAAAAGGTACACGAGGAGACGGGCAGGCTCTGGGACCCGTTGGGCTGCTTAAAGATAAATCACAGCAGCAAAGCTGTATGGCACTGGGCTCCTTTTAAAGGAAAAAGACGTGAAACCTCGTCCCTGGAAGGGGAACTTCCCTGAGAGTGTAAGTCTCAAGTCAAATTCTTGGCTTTCTGCTCTATGTACCAGACCCTTTCTCTGTGCATGTTTGCATGAGTGTTACGTGAAAGTGTGAGAGAGACAGAGAGAAGGATGCAGATCACAGTGTGCTTTTGGATAGACAGAGTCATGTTACAGACAGATGATCTCATTTTTGCATAAAACGATTCGCTTTGTGCTTTTCCAAAAATAACTCTAAACTGTACAAAGCCACCAAGGCAGGACTGAGGTGTAATCAGCACTTCTAAATCACAAAATCTCGCTAGCCTATGCTTTGCTTTTTTCACCACTTGTGCAAGATGTCATCATACTGTTAACATCTAACCTTTTCTCTTTCTCCTCCTCCCCTCAAGCAGATTGCACAATGAACTGGAGGCCAGCTCTCAGCTTAGCCCTGCTGTGGGCAGCATGGCTAGTGTGCAGCTCTGAGAAGACAGAGAGGCTAGCAGAGGGAGGGAGCCATGGAGTTAGGAAAGTGCCCCTGGCTTACAGGGCTCCAAGCAGCCTCCTGAAAAGGTCTGGAGCATCCCTGAGGGATTCAAGTGCAAATCTCCGACACCCTGTCACCAAGAGGGATTCTTCAGGACCTCCAAAGCCACCTGCCAATCTCCTGCAAGGGGGAGCACGTTCCCAGGTCAGGGGCATGGGTACCAGAACGAGATGGGTACAGAGACTCACAGCTGCAGCCAAATACCCCAAGTCTGAGATGATTAAGGATGAAGGGATATCCTCTGCCTCACAGTCACGGGTGGCACGCTTCCCTTCAGGGTCAAGTTCCCCCAATATCCTGGCCAGTTTTGCTGGGAAAAATCGGGTGTGGGTAATTTCTGCTCCCCATGCCTCTGAGGGCTACTACCGGCTCATGATGAGCCTGCTGAAAAATGATGTTTACTGCGAACTGGCTGAGAGGCACATCCAGCAGATTGTGTTGTTCCATGAAGAAGGGGAAGAAGGGGGAAAAGTCAGAAGGATAACCAATGAAGGAAAAATCCTGGAGCAGCCACTAGATCCTGCCCTCATCCCTAAGCTCATGAGCTTTCTGAAACTGGAGAAGGGGAAATTTGGCATGGTGCTGTTGAAGAAAACTCTGCAGGTGGAGGAAAGGTACCCTTATCCAGTCAGGTTAGAGGCCATGTATGAAGTCATTGATCAGAGCCCCATCAGAAAAATTGAGAAGATGAGGCAGAAAGGCTTCATCCAGACTTGCAAAGCAGCAGGGGTAGAGGGACAAGTGGTTGAGGAAAGCAATAATGGGGGCAGCACCCAGCCTACCCCTGGTGGTGGACATGTCCAGGTGTCAGCAAGGAAGGAGGAGCCAAGGAAGAGCAATAACCATCCAACAAGGACCAAAATGGTGAGGAAACCAATGACAACCACGGTGGCCACTCCTCTGCCTACAGTAAGAACCACGACCCTCCCTCCCACCACCACAACTACCCGTGCCACCACCCGCGCAGTGACAGCAGCAAGCCAGTCTACAACAACAACTACACCCCTCCCCACGACACAGAGGACCTGGACCACAAAGTCACATTCCACCGCAGAGTACCACAGGCTTCCGGTAGCCCCAGACACCACCACACCTCAAGTCACAGCCTCTGAGGATTTCTACCCTCCTGTGTGGAAGGCAAACCGCAGAGACCGGCAGCGTGGCCACCTGGAGAAGCACCCGGTAGCCACCCGGAAACCAAGCAAAGCTGCCCGCTATGACAGTTTCACTGAAGTCCCAACAGCTCCCTCAGTGCGCTACACAAAGGCAAACGTGGGTAGATTTAAAGATAATCGAACCGACAGAAAGGACTATAACCACAGGGACCTGAATGTTACACCAGGGCAACACAAACCAACTAAGACTAAACCACCAAAAAAGAAGGCCCAAGAAAAGATATTGAACAATGAGTATGAAGATAAATATGACCCAAGCAAACCTTCTAGTCCCCATTTAGAAGAAGAGTTTACAGCGGGAAATATTCCCCCAAAGAAAGGAAAACAATCAAAGAAGCATGAGCGAATGGATAAACCTGAGAAGAAGAAGAAGAAGGACAGACCTGACAAGCTGCAGAAGACTGATAAGCAGTCCAAGAAGGACAAAGCTGAGAAAAAGAGCAAGCAGGACAAAGATCGTAGCAAGAAGAACAAGAAGGGGAGCAGGACTGAGAATGAGGATTTCCCCAAGCCCAACAAGAAGCCTTTCCTACAGCCTCCCAGGAAATCAGTGACTGACCTCCTGGAATATTTTGAAGGCAAAAGGCGGCTCATTGTAAGTAACTCGTTCTTCTGAATCTTATTACCTAAGTGAAATCATATCTCCCTCTGGATATGTGGAACAGAATGCTTATAGTGGTTTTGTATTCTTCTGGATTTGTGCTTTCATTTAGGAGGTAAAATTTCTAGACAAACAATTATTTCCAACAAGGAAGCTTTTGCAGTCTCATGTTGGAAATCCTAAATGCTGTATGAACCTCATTCAATCAGGAATTAGGATAAAACCTCTTCCCAGTCACTTCCATGAGCAACCACATAGCCATCAGATTGTTTTGTTTCCAGTGGATGTGTACATCTCAGGATCTGTATAGTTATGATTGATAAAACAAGGGCCCAGTGTGGATTACATCCATTCATTGCTTTGGGTTATTTGCCAATGTTACCACATTTCAATGCTCTGCATTTCCTGCCAGCTGGCATACCTGTTTTATGTTGGTGCTGGTGTCTTAAACTGGAAGTGAGCCAGATGGCTTGGCAGTACTGGAGCATGTCTGACTGAGGATATGTACAAAAGCATATGAGGAGATGCCCTGAGGTAGGACTGTTATATCTGCCATTCTTCCTGATGGGAACTTGGCATTCAAATTTCCTAGACATCTTCAGAGATCCTGTACAAACTTCATTTTGCTTTGGTTTTTTCTCCTGCTGTTTTTATTAACTATAACACTATGGTAGGTTTTCAAGTCTGAGAAAATCTGCATGGGCTGGAGTTACTTGTCCCAGAGCTTAATAGTCTTGTATGTTTTTCCAACAACTCGCCTAAAACACTTCACCTGGGACAGGAAACCGCTTTAACTGAAGTACCAGTGTTTTTTCTGGCAGATGGCACATACCCTGAAAGGTACACTTTGAAGAACAGTTCTTTAAAAATATTATTGTGGGAGCTGGTTTCTTGCAATAATTCCACTGCCAGCTGGCCTGTTTCACTGTTATTGTCCAACAGTCAGTGTCACAAATGTAGCTTTTACTCTTCATGCCCATATTCCAACACAAATAGCTAAGATTTCAACTACTGGGATTTAATTAATCGTTCTGATGATGATTCACAGTCCTGAGCAGAGGGCAACTTTCTTCTCCCCATCCCCACTCTTTCGGTTGTAGGGGATGTGCAGAACTATCAGTCATGTTGGAGAAGAGTAATTTTACTGAATTTTGCAAATAATGCCTGTAAGTTACTTGTTGACTAATACTTAGCCAAATCAAAAGCTCAGAGAGAGAAACTGCCCAGAAGTTTGGGATCTTTGAAATCTGGTCACATATCTCAACATTGTGGTTTCCAAGAGTATGTGTAGCATCAGGACAAATAAAAACAAAGTTGAAAAAGGAGCCAAAAGCGGAGTTTACAGATGTCAGGCTGCTAATTCATTGCAGCAGCACAGTCCTGGCAACTTAAAAGACGATCTGAAATTTGAACTTTCTGGTACTAGACTACCTCTCACCTGGATCTCCGAGAAAAGATTTGCGCAATCTCAGGTTGTCAGACCAAAACTCACCAAAGACAAATGGTTATGCTACGCTGCACTTCATTTTTCCAGTATCTAATACCATCCTCAATCTTCTTGCTCTAAGTTTCTTGAAGAGTAAGTTTTAGTTATTGGTGAAAGCAGTGACTGATCTCTACTATTGCTTCACCACGCACAGCATATGTGGAAAACAACTTCTCAAGCTTCTTTGAATACACACACATGCCCATTTGCATTCTTTCCTATCAAAATGTTCAGTTCACATAAGGTCACTCCTTTCAGCTAGATGAACTCTTGTCATTCATGAGTCTTCAAACTTCTCTCTACAGAATTAGCCCATACTGCTGCAGAAGTGGCTCTGCCTGAATTATTCCCCATTGCTTTGCTTGTCTTTCAGACATTTCTTTAATAGACTGGCACCCAAGGACATTGTTTCAGTCCTCTCCCAAAATTCTTTTGAGGGACCTAGGTTTTTAAGTCCTACACATCATTAAGGATTTCAGAGTGCAGATTTCAGTGTGAATTCCAAACATCCAGAAATTTGAAGGCTATTCTGGATCAAGTTCAATTAATGACAAATACAGGACCCAGCTACAGAAACTGAAAAAAAGTGTTCGTGTTTTGAGTCCTGCAGCCCCCCCTCTCTACAGCAGGGCTTTCACTGCAGTCTTGCTAGTACTAAGAAGTCTTGGCTTAATGAATTTGGGTTCTTGGTTTATTTCTCTGTGGTGATGACATGCTGACTGACAGTTTATGTATGACTCTATTTATACCCACGTGCATATGTATGCACATTCACATATACATATGTGCATGCAAATACAAATAGAGACAGTGTATATACTGTCAGGATTGAAACAGTCCTGGCACAATGCTTTGATTTGAAGCTTGCTTTGCCTCTTAAATACTCCCTGTTTTGTTCTACAAGGTTTGATGAAGTAGATCAAATTCAGACTTGACTGTGTGCTGCTGCCTATGGCATCCAAAACTAGGGAGGACAAAACAAAACAGTGGTCTGGTTTTGAACTCAGTCCTCAAATCCTTCTCATGATCCTTTTCTCATTTGAAGCATTTCTGTGCAATTTAAAAGCAACATGTTACACGTTATGGCCCAGAAATCAAATCCTCTTTGTGTCTGACTTTCATTCACCTTCATGTCCCAGCGCTGTAGTCATGCCAGGGGGTCTTTGCATAAATGAGAGTGAGATCTTATAAGTCCAGAAATGCCTCTTATATTTCAGTACATTGATGAACTGGATTTTAAAGGAGTATATCATAAAAACTACCCTCCAGGCCTTACAGACTTAAAGAAGGGAGCTACAAGGATTAAACCGATTACAGAATAAAGCATAGGTTTGCGATTGAAAGATTTTGGTGATTGTTTATGACCTTAAATCACAAGATTCCAACTCCCTTTGTGTTTGGGGAATCACTGGCAGGTGCTTGATTGTAGTTCACTGCTGCCAGTTAGGATGATTACATTGTTTGATCTGAGGCATTCCTCTCCACCTTGTGCTGGATGCTGCTGCAGCTGCCACGCTCCCAGTGCTCCCACTGTCAGTGAGTAGGGGCAATCCTAGGTTCACAGAACCACTGAAAAGGCTGTGAGGGAGACCTGGTGTGATTGGCAGGGCAAGGAATAACAGGAGAGTACATGGGTTTCCTTAAAATTCAGTGCCACTCTTCTACCAGCACTGTAGAGAGGCATGGGAAGAGCTGGCCATGCTTCCTAATGCCTTCCTGTGGCTGCTTGAAGACCTTTGGGTCAGTCAGGCCTAAATGTACACTCCAGATGCAAACAAATAAAATAAGGCTACACAGTTGTCAACAGATCTATGGTAAAGAAAGCCCGGTTTGCAGATAGCGACTAGTTCTCCTTCAGTAAAATAATCATCTGCTTCATTCCTTACACTAAACAAGCTCTTTTGTCTCTGCCACCAACCAGCTGATCACAACACCCAAGGCGGACAACACCATGTATGTACAGCAGCGAGATGAGTATCTGGAGAGCTTCTGCAAGATGGCAACAAGGAAGATTTCAGTCATCACAATTTTTGGCACCATGAACAACAGCAGCATGAAAATTGACCACTTCCAGCTAGGTTCTTTTGTTTTTTAATAACATCTTTCCATCTTGTGAGCAAATACAGACAGCAAAGGGAGAAATCTCCCCAGCATGGGTCAAGATCTAAGCAACATTATTTGTTAGGGTTCAGTTGTACTTTCACACCTATTCCTTCTTCCATGCTAGCTCCCTTTTGTATTTATGTAAGCGTCTCTGGTATTTTCCATGTTTAGGCTTCCAGTGATGTAACTTGAGCACCTTTAGCTTTCTTTGTGGGAAATGTTAAAGCCAGTAAAACAGTGAAAAGGCAGAAAAACATGATGAGGGCGTGGGACAAAAAGAAGAAATTAGGCTCAGGTCTACCAATATGTTGAATACCATCGTCATCATCTAACTAAATGGCTACCCTTTTATGATGCCCCCTTGTCCTTGCTTTCACAAGACATCAGCCATGGATGGCTAGATACTGGCTAGTGTTTAAAGTACACTGCTTAAAGAAACCGGCTGTTGTCACGAAGGAGAGGAGATTGGAGGCAGGAAATGCTGAAGGGAGCTGTTTAAGATTATAGTCAAAACTTGGCCCAAATTAATTCTGGTTTGAAGTTCAATATCATTATCCCCCCACCCTGCCATATATCATTGTCTCTTGCCTTTGCGCTCCTCATGAGATCATGGTAAAGCTTCATTTTTCAGGGGCATGCACTGGCTAAACCCAGTTCAGAGCATGCCAGTTAGAACCCTTCCCATGAGCTCCCTTCCTTCCCAGGGTCAGCTTTCCTGGGCTTAAGAACTAATTTCACTATGTCCACAAAGTGAGCATTCTCCTTCACAGCAAGGCGAGGTCCAGGTGCATTTTCCCCTTTGTACTGGTAAATAGATATTAATTTAGAAGATTTCAACCATAGCCTTTAGGTAGGGACAACCTTACACATGTGCACCAGCATACCTGATATTACAAAGTTTACCATTTAAAGTCCTACTGCCTCTCTTTACCCATAAAGCTAGATACCCATCAGTGTGGCTGCTTATTCCTGGCTATTTTAAAGAGGTTTATGTAATTGAAGCCAGAAGTTTTGGACTATAAATCAGACTATGCAGGATTTGCAAAGCAGCTCATTCAGCCATATTTAGTATCACCTTTTTACATACAGAATTCCTATACTGGGCATCTATCTCTCTTAGGCAGCTTTGAAACAACTGGTGTCAGTGTCCAGGTCCAGGTAAGCACCCATCTAAGCCAGTGAGAACCTTTTCTTTCATAACAGTAGGATTTGGGCAGACTTCAGTCCCAGTCCAGCAAACCACTTACACTCTTGAATCATGTAAACAATGGCATTGCTGTCTGCATCTAAAGGTTAACACTACCATGGGATGAAGGCATAGAAATAGTATAAAAGTTGCTATTTTTGCTTGTAAGTCCATCTTTCCTCTGGAAGTTCACCTGGTTTTACCAGACCCTGGGAAGAGATGTGTGCTGGAACACAAAGCTCAGGACCACACCAGCTCCAGGGTATTTCAGGTCTGACATACAACAGGCCAGAAAATCCCAGATTTATGTCTGGCTTCCAGCCATACCTCTACTACACTCAGAGGGAGAGCACCTAGCGGGGATCAGGAGTCTTGTGTCCCTGAATGCCAGTGGGTCACAAATCCTGCCAGACCGTGCACCTTGTTGACAAATCTGGAGCGGCACAGGATTTTCCGCTTCAAGCCAAGGTTATTCAAGGTCCCTTTTTGTGTACCAAGATCCATCTGACTGTCAGTGAACTGTTTAGGATTATATTTAGCTCCAATCTGGCTCATAGGCAGACATTCACTGACATAGACCATGCTCTTTCAGCCTGTTCCAAGTTTAATCTACACCCAAACTTTCCCCAAACCACACAACTGTACATAACAACTGAATTCTCACAGGAGAAATTAACCTCTTAAAGAAAAGCAGGAGACTTAGAAGAGTACAAATTAAGCCTTACATGAAGTTCACCTTTTTTTTCAACAAAAAGCCAAATTCTGAGCTTTTTAAACAGTTTAATATAAACATCTTTCTATTTACACCCCCCCACCCCCCTTCTCCTCTACCCTTCCTGCTTGCATGACCTTTTCATGGCTCACTCTCCTTCAGCACCAGAGGCATCAAAAGCTATTAAAACCCAATTTATTCTCAGTATTTATGCTGTGAGAAGCCTGAGCACCCTTCATGATGAGGTCTGCTTGTAGTGATGCATCTTTGGACTAAAATACACATGACAACAATAGAAAAGTCCACAATTTCAAACACATTTAGAAGCAGTAAATAAAAGACAGCTCATTGACACTGTTCAGCTAAGATTAGCTCATACTGAAAGCAAAGAACATTTCCCAGTTTCATATTGTAATGACACAAAAACTGAGTGTCACTGCAGACGGCTTCTCTTCACCCCAGGTTAGCCATATGGTCTTTTCCCCAGCTCATGGGAACAGGGCTTTAGTCAACTAACCACCAGCCCCAGGCTACATACTTTGCAGTCAAAGCCAATACCTAATCTGTCAGGCAACTGTACTGCTACAACAAACTGCTGAACTTCTTTTTAGCCTTATCTGAATTATTTCTAAGGAGTAACTCATCTTCCCAGCCTGTCTAGCTGCTAAGGAAGTATAAAGAAAAGCCTTTGTACTCTTTCAGTGACCTGTCTAGAAAAAGCAAAGAGAGTGAGGACTTTGCGGGTAGCAGCAGACAGTCTTGACTCCCACTGCTCTTCATGCTGATCTTTGTGCTCCTTCTTTATGAAGTGGAGGTCAGGGACAAGTGGTGAATTGAAAAGAGGCAATCAGATTAATGTCTTTTCTTTTTCTCCCTAGAAATCATTTCCAAGTTTGAAAGGCAGGCCAGCATTTGCGGCTTTCTTCTCTCCCCTGAAACATTTTTCAGGACTTGGACATGATGCACCCTGGTTCCAGGGGAAGTAAGGTGCCTCAGTACCTCTACAGGCTTGTCTTATACAGGCTTCAAGTCTCTGTCTTCAGAGGTCTTTTTCTCCTCAGGTATTTCTGAATGTTTTCTTAGGGTAGAGCAGTAAGTACACACAAGTCACTCTCAAAAGTACGTTTGTTCCTGTCAGGATGCTAGAATAGGAAATGAACACCAGCAGGCTGAAGGGGGAGAAGTGCCACAGCAAGGTATACAGAGAAAGCTGAAGAGCTAGGACTGTAATATTCAAGACACATTAAACAGTTTCTTGTTTCTTGTAGTTACTAAACCTCCTGTGTAAGTTTTTAAGACCGGCCAGGTAACTCTAGTATCCTGGCCAACCTAAGCTGTTCTAGCTATATTTTACTGGCCCAAATTCTCTATGCTGTTTCATTTGGATATGGTGCTTTCCAGCCCCTGTCCTACATTGTTCATATTTTCTGTTCCAGAAATGGCTGCATTTCAGGAGCTGGTGAAATGATTAGTACATGCACATACATGCATAAGAATATTGAAAACACACAAACAAGGATATCTAAAAGATCTTTCCAGGAAAGAGCAGGCAACCAAGATTTTCTAAAATCAAGTAGAAACATTGAATAGTGAAGTGCATGCGCCCCAGGATAGACTGTTTCAGAAAATACTGGGACTGAAAACTGGACAGTTAAAAGCCATAGCACCATATTGATGCTTTTTAATATCTTGCCTGTGCAGCTGGAAGAAGGTCTTTGAGTAATGAATTTTCCCCTTCCTTTTCAAGGTGACCTTAAAGGCAGAGTGCTGTGTGATTCCATGATTACTTTCATTTCTCCTTTTGTCTCACATTAAGATAATGAAAAGCCCATGAAAGTGATAGAGGATGAAGACCTTGTGGACCAGCAGCTCATCAGTGAGTTGAGGAAAGAGTATGGGATGACCTACAATGACTTCTTCATGGTGCTGACAGACACTGATATGAAGGTCAAGGTGAGGTTTTTAACTCTTTGAAAGAAAAGGCATTGGAAAAACAGGAAAAAACCTGAAAAAAACATAGGAAATTATATACTATAGGCTAGTATGCGAGGGCACATAAGCGACTGATGCAGGACTTGGTTATTGCTGGAGGGCAAGAAAAAGGACAGTAAGAAAATTTTTCAGGAATTAGGTAGTTATCTTTGGTTTCTGCAATTAGGGCATTTCAGGAATTGTGAGTTTCTGCTGGTGTCTGATCTGACACTATAGGAACAAGAGCTCCCACAGGCAGAGGTTTTATTGTAGTACCTGTAGTAAAACACAGTTTGACTGCTCATCAGGATGGCAGCACATTGCATATAGGCAATGCTCTTGTTAAATGGGCTTACAAAAGAGCATAATGCCAATTTGTTGCCTGCAACTGCCTGGCCTTATCAGATTGGGAAAATACTGAAAATATGTCATTTCCAAAGAGCACTCTGACTGCAAAACTAATACTATTTTCCATGGTTTCTAATCTGCTTTAGGCCTTGTTACTTGTGTGTAAACAGGAATACTTGGATCTCTATATATCCTACAGTGCAGTGATACATGCAGAAAGACTCCCAATATGTGCATCCTTTCATCCATCTGTTCTTTTTCATAACAGCAATATTATGAAGTACCCATAGCAATGAAATCTGTGTTTGATTTGATCGACACCTTCCAGTCACGAATTAAAGACATGGAAAGACAGAAAAAAGAGGGCATTGTCTGCAAAGAAGATAAGAAGCAATCCCTTGAGAGCTTCTTGTCCAGGTATTACCTCCTGTCCTTATCTGCTGCTAGTTCTAATGATTATTGTCTTATTGAAAATATACCCATTCAGCTATTTCTGTGATTTTTTAATATAGATTTCTCAGTACTTAGAGTGCTTAGCAAATGCAGAGATGTAGCCACAGCCTGAATGCAGTCTTGTATAAAGCACTAGCTTTATACAAAAGCTGTGTTTCCTGACTGCACATTCTTTGGACGCTAATTTTCTGTACCTCAGTTCCCCCATAATAACATGGAGATAATAACACTGATTTACATTAGAAGAGCAAATAAGGATTAATTCACAGAATTTAGCTCAGTGTTTTAAATGCATGAAACACAGTGTTTATGTGTTTCAATCATCAACCATCACAATCTCATTAATCCCATTCGAATTCTTTCCATGTAGCTCGAATCAGTAATTAATTCTCTGTAACTTCCTTCTTATCCTACTTGAGATAACAGTTGGTCTTTGCCAGTATTAGTCATGCATATTACTAAAGGTCTTGCACAAGTCTTGCAAAATGTTTGAGAGACCTTCTGCAGAAAGACAGTTTTGCTTATGCAATTGCTATACGCTGTGTTACTGCTTTACCTGTGAGACCTGAATTCCAGGCAACAAACATCTGGACTGTGGGAATTCAGATCCACAGAAGGCCTGTGCAGCTATAGATCCCTCTATCACAGGATAATTTATGTGAAATTAGCGCTACCTCATCACTCTAGGTTTTACCTACTGCATCCTCTTCATCTACTGTCAGAATCCATGGGAATACACTGTTAATGTCAAATAGCAATACATAACCGAGGTGGTGTGGATTATAACTTAAGAAGGAAAGAAGCAACAGGAAAATGAATAGGCTCTTGGTTCATAAACGTTTTAAAATTCACTGGCCATTTCAACAGAAGGAACCTTTAAATAGATCCACCCAACCCACCTCACCACCTCCTGTTTAGGTCTCAGTGATTCATCCTCAAGACCATCAAGAAGAACCACAGGTTAGGAACAGCTGACCAACACAAGAAAGAGCTTGTATGCTGGGAAGTGTCAGGCCCCAAATCCTTCTTTTCCTGGAATCAGCCCTAGTAATAAACAGACATTAGAAAAAAAAGGCAGGAAAAATGCAGAATGTTGCATCTCTAAACACATTTGCAGCTGCACAGAATGCATTTGTCATCTGAGCAAGGAGCATCAGGCTTTAAATACTGGGTGGGCTTCACTAGCCACGTTAGCTGGTCAGATTCCCAGCAAGATTCATTCCGACTTTGTCCAAGATTATGTTCCTAGCTGAACAAGAGTCTTGGCAACATCTCCCAGTGTTGTGCACTGGGGAGGTCAGTTACAATAATGCAAATATTGTTCTTAACAAGCCTGGCTGGAGTAAAAGGAGACCATGAGAGCCAGAGCTGGCTACATGTATCTGCAGAAGATCCTTGAGTTTGAGGGGGGAGTCCCCCCATAACACCAAGACACTGGCTGCACTACTCTCTGGGCTCACAAACAAGAATGGGATGCAAAATAGGTAGAAGAGGAAGAAAGAATGCACACAGAGAAGGGCCTGGCAGATCTGTCGGGACAGAATTGTTGGCCTGTGGTTTCTGATATCACAAATAAGGCATAAATGTGTACATTAGTGTTGCCGAAATAAGAGCTATTAAAGACCAACTGAGTAATTTTTCAGTAAGATGTAGCCCCTAACAAGCACACCAATTACAGGGATTGCCTGGTGCAGGAGGGTAAACAGCTTGAGTGGCTTTCAACCCTTCTCAGCTCTGTGCATCTCTGAAGGAGACACTCAAAAATCCATAAAGTGATTAAGAGTATCTTAAAACAGCTCACAGATATGATTCCATCCTGATTTATGCTCTGGAAAAAATATGATCCACTGTTTACATTCTCAGTTATTATTTCATAGAATCACAGAATGGTTTGGGTTGGATAAGACATTAAAGATCCACCCCCCCTGCCATAGGCAGGGACATCTCCCACTAGACCAGTAGCCAGGTGCTTTTGCTATACAAAATATCACAAGATGATTTTTTTCATTTTCAGAATATCAACATGAAATTTCCCCCATTTCCTCATGTCATGCATATGATTCTTAATGCTTCTCACTCCTATTCACATAACTGTACACATACACCTATGTCTCTTTGCTTTTCCTCTGGGGTAAGATTAAAATGTGGGAGCTTTGCTTTTCAAGGATTTACTTTTTTAATTATAAAAATACATGCAGTATCAGTCAGGCAACAAGACAAAGACATCAGCATCCCCCATTCTTTCAGCAACTTCTGTGATTTTGGGCGAGTCCACCATATTTTCTGCTTCTCTTAAATAGAACAGAATTGACCCTTTGCATTAGCCTTTATTTTGAGATCTTCAATTGGTTCTGCAGAAAGGCAGGCTATTATTGTAACAAAGTAACATCTGCATCCATTTAAAAGATCATTTCCTGATATAAAAATATCTCTGCAGCTTTGCAAATTCCTATAAATCTGATTTATTTAGGTTTAGTGGAAAAGTACTTTTATTCAAAAAGGGAGTTGCTTGGAGAGTATTAAAACCCCCCGTAGATAGAATTTTGCAAGGTTTCAAATGTCCTTATGCCGGTGACTTTCCTTGAGAGGACAAGGGAAAGCACTCCTTGTGCAAAAGTTTGGTTACATGGGGTGTTCCATATTAAAGAAATAGCTAAGATTTCTCTTATATTTGGTGGCCTTCTACAATGGGGCTACGGAACTGATGGACAGGGGTAGAGCAGTTGATGTCATCTACCTGGACTTGTTCAAAGCGTTTGACACTGTCCCACACGACATCCTTGTCTCTAAATTGGAGAGACATCAATTTGATAGGTGGACCACTC